>PITA01004960.1:0-116686 GCA_004023965.1 Spilogale gracilis | reverse complement strand
AGCCTCTGCCCCAGCCCGAGGATGCAAGACTGACCCCACCGCAGTGGCCCCCAGTGGGCAGCCTGGTGCTCTGTCCCTCTTGTCCTCATCAGAAACATTTATTGAGGAGCGCCTGGGTGGCTCAGTTGGTTAAGTGACTGCCTTCGGCTCAGGTCATGATACCGGAGACCCGGGATCGAGCCCCACATCGGGCTCCCTGCTCGGCAGGAAGCCTGCTTCTCCCTCTCTCACTCCCCCTGCTTGTGTTCCCTCTCTAGCTGTGCTTCTCACTGTCAAATAAATAAATAAAATCTTTAAAAAAAAAAAAAAAAGAAAGAAACATTTATTGAGCGTATCTTGGTCCGTGCACTTGGCATACGGTAACTGAACGTCTTAATGTCCATAATTGGACCGAGTGCCCAATAACTTAATGTCCATATGCCTCTGTGAGGTAAATTCCACTGTTATGTCCATTTTACAGCTGGGCAAGATGAGGCTTAGGAAGGTAAGTTACTTGACCAAAACACCACACAGGTTTGGTGATAGACCTGGGGTTTGAACCCAGATCTTTCTCACTTTAGGATGCGGGAGAGCATTCCCAGCTCTGAGATCTCAAGAAAGCCTAAGAGTAAAATCCCTTGTTAGGAGCTGTGTGGCCTCAGACATGTTTTTGCATCTAAATAATGAGGATGATAACAGTACTTATCTTCGGGTCCTGTTAGTGCGAGTGAATGAAGCAATGAAGTCAAGTGTTAAGCTCAGTGACTTGGCAACCTAGCTGTTAGCACTATTATTACTGAAATAGTAAATCACTGCTTTGGTATTGCTGTAGAGCTTACATGTTGAAATGTGTATAAAGGCCCTTTCAAGCTGCATGGAACATATGAGGTGATTCGTGTATGTTAGTCATCGCCCCAAAGAAATGCCAGCAGTTGAAATCGTAAGTGGCCCTTTCTGGTTCAGCTGGTAAAATGATATTATTTTGTCCTTTTTATCAGAACTGAAAGGAGTCACCTAGCTCTTAGAATTGTCTTACATTCAGCAACAATACCAAGAGTGCCAGAAATTCCTGACAGCTATTCGAAAAGCATAATTCTCTAATGGCTAGACCAGATTTCTCTCTTTCCTTGTTCTTTTCTTTTATCCAGTCCCCATCCTCACCTGATTTCCGCAGCACCCACTTTAGCAACTTCCCAGAAGTCTGCCAGCACTTAGGTAGACTGAAGATCCTAAAACAGAGCTTATTCTGTTCCCTCAAAGATCCTGATCAGGCCATTTTCAGCCTCATCAGCCCTCCTATTCAGTCACACCTGTATCTGTGACTGTGTCCCCAAAGCTGTATAGTTCCCTCTTCTTCACTAAACCTATGAATTTACCTTTCATTTATCTGCTTGCTGCGCTCTGTAATAGGCCCCCTCCCCCTGCCTCTGCTCTTGTTCTATCCTCCACCAGAAGAACCCTGTCTCTCTCCCCTCTCTGACTCTGCACCTGCTGAAAACCTGCTTGATAAACCATTCATTTTGTGCAAAGGGATGCGTGCGTTTACAGAATTTTGCTAGTGAATTGTCACTGTTAGATTTGTAATATATATTTAAAAAATTTTTGAACATGAGACATATGTTCCTGTGCTATTTGATTTTAAATACATCTCCTTGATTTATAACTAATCCTGGTTCTAGAGGTAACAGTGCCTGATTTTGGGGGGAGGCAGGTGCTCCGTGCCAGCTACTTCTGGGCACCTTACAGTTGATTCCCATTATTTCCACCCTCAACAGGATTATTAGTACTGTCCCACATATACCTCACTAAACTATGATTTTTAAAATCTATCTGTACTAGGAAATTTCACATATATATACATATGTCCGATTAACATGCACACACATACTTATGCACATGAATATAGGTATGTGTATGGTTGTTCATTTATGGAATTAGCAAAACATAGAAGACCCATGACGTCCTCTGTACTTACCGGTCTCCCCTTCCACCTCCCTCACATCACATGGGATGTTCCATCTTCCCACTAAGCCTCATTCTTCTTTGAAGGCTTCTCGTGAGGGTTAAGTATGATATTATAAAAAGCACTTGGGTCAGAGAAGGTTCTCGACGAATGCCAGTGCTCCCTTCCTGAGGCCTGTCTCTATCTTAGCCAAGTCTGTCTTATTTTTTGATGAGTCTGATAGACTAAGAACTTCTCGTAATTCTTTCTAAACTCCGCATGCCATTCTAAACTCAGGAGAGTGGTTTTGTCTAGGGAGGGAAGGAGGGAAGAGATTGGGATTGGAAGAGAGGACGCGTTCTGTACCACTTTTCTTAAACTGGTTGGTGCATACATGAGTGTTCGTTAATCTAAAGATTATGATATATGTCATCTGAAATATTTTCTAATTCCAAACAAACAAACAAAAATCCTCTAACTTTGTGTTTTACTTCTTTACACTTCTTTTACTCTTCCTTTGTTACACTTCTTTGAACACAGTGAAACAGGCAGCTGAATTGCTTTTTTTCTGGAGGTGTCGGGTCTGGTGGGATTCTCCAGGGGTAGGTGATTCCAGTTCATGCATGTGCATCCTGACAGTCAAGCTGATGTGGCCTTTTCTTTTTTGTTTTTCTGGCCACTTCCCTCAATTACTTGGGCAGTAACCAGAGCTGCAGTTTATCTTTTGTAATATCTCAGCCTGAAATGCTGACATCCACTGTAGGTATCATGAATTTTTGATGTGGTGATGATAGGAAGACTGCTGGGCCTCACCTGATTTCGTGGGAGCACCGTGACACTTGTTTCCTTCCGTGCGTTGACGTCCTTCTTGGGCGGCACCCCCTGCAGACACACGGTTTGTTCCATGAGGGCCCATGGCTGCCAAGCAGTCATTGAGAGTGTATTCAAGAATTCAGTACTTTAATTTTTTTAAAGATTTTATTTATTTATTTGACAGAGAGAAACACAGCTAGAGAGGGAACACAAGCAAGGGGAGCAAGAGAGGGAGCCTGATGCAGGGCTCAATCCCAGGACCCTGGGATCATAACCTGAGCTGAAGACAGACACTTAACAGACTGAGCCACCCAGGTGCCCTAAGAATGCAGTACTTTGGATTTTGCTTTCAATTATTCAGTAATCTAAGAGATTTAAGAACAGAATGTTTCTGAAATTTCTGAAAAGGAAATCAACAAATCCAAGTCAACAGATATTTACTGAGCCCTCATTCCTTAAGCATGGCTCGCCGAAAACAAACATAGTGGTCTGTGTTGGCTGGGGATGCAGAGATGAGCAGAGGTAATCCCTGCCTCTCGTGGTCTGGTGGCAAGGGAAAATCTGTACTTAGGCAAATATGATGTCATGGGGTGGAAAGTACTGCCAAAGAGGTACAAAGGATTACAGGCAAGGAAGGTTTTATAAAGAGGCATTAAAGGAAGCCTTTGGAGATGTTATTTTGCTAGGCACGGTTTTCTTAGATACTTACCATTGGTTTATTCAGTCAGTAAATACCGTGCCTCTCCTGTAGGCCTGCATGCAAATCCGTGCTTCCCTGTCCTCCACCACAAAGGAGGAGAGAAGTGGGGAGTCCAGCATCTGAAATGCCTCCCCGTGGAAGTGATGCACCTCACCTCTGCTCATACTTCCTTAGTCAGTGTGTTTCCCGTTCCATGCCTGCTTTCCTTAGGGTGTAGAGCTGTGCGATACTGCCTACTAGCGCCTGCAAGGATGGGGCATCAAGAGTCCCAGATCTGACACACAATTTAACAGGATCACACTGGATGCTGTCTTGATAGTAGCCTGTAGGTGAGCAAGAGCTGCAGTAAAGAGACTTGTAGGAAGATTGCAGTGGTCAAGGCAAGAGATGATGTTAGATAGGGTGGATCACCGTGTAGGTAGTGAGAAGTTGTCAGATTTGGATTGTATTTAAAGGTAAAGGCAATAGGATTTGCCAGTGGGCTGTATCTGAGATATGAGAAAGAAACATCAGTATGACTTTGACGGGTTTCTGCCTGAACAAGTACAAGAATGTATTTGCCATTAGTGTGGACTGAGATACAAGGGTCTGTGGAAAAAGAGGATTGGGGGCAGAACATTAAGGGTTTGCTTTTAGCATGTTGACATGAGAGTTATTGGGCATCCCAGTGGAGATATTGACTAGCAGTTGATATAGAAGTCTGTATTTCAGGGGTGAGATCTAGGCTGGGCTCTCAGTTTGGGAGTTGTCAGCAATAGAAGTTACTCAAAAGCACAGACTAGGTGAGATCCCAAGAGTGAGCAGAGATAGAGAAGAAGAAAGGCCCAGGGCTCTCCAATGTGAGAAGGTCAAGGAGATGAAGATCCAGCCAAGACATTGGAAAGGAGCAGCCATGAGATAGGGGGACAGTCAAGAGAGCATGGTATTCTGGAAGCCAAGCAGAGAAAGTGTTTCAAGGGGGTGGTTATTTATGGAACACTCGGTCTTTTGAGAAACTTTGGATACTTTGTATCAGCTCATCAGCACCCCAATCATATTAAGATAGTGGTAGTGTTCTAAGTTCAGTAGTAACCAAAGTTTAGAGTGAGGAAATTTATTAATGCCTCTAATGGGCCATAAAAGTTAAAAAAATTGATAGGATAGTAAGCTTTCTAGGTGGTGAAACCGAACTTCCAGCATAAGTCCGTCTGATCCACACCTGCATGATCTGCATCAAGAGAGCGTATGTGGAAAAAATTTTTAAAAATGCTGTTCCTCGACCCGAGACTTAGACAGAATTAAAGGAAATTAAGTTGAATTGCAAAGAAAGAAACATGCTAGAGCCCATGGATTCTTCTTTTGCATTCCAAGATAGACTCTTTTTTTTTTAAGATTTTATTTATTCATTTGAAAGAGTGTGTGTATGTCAGCAAGAGGAAGAGGAAGAGAATCTAAAGCAGACTCTGCAGAGTGCAGAACACAACCCTAAGTTCACAGCCTGAACCCAAACCAAGAGTTGGATGCTCAACCGAGACACCCAGGCACCCCCCTAAGTCTGATTTTTTTTCAAGATTTTATTTAAAGAGAGAGAGTGCACGTGTGAGCATGAGTGGGGGAGAGGGGCAGAGGGAGAAGGAAAAACAGACTTCCCATTGAGCAAGGATCCTGATGCGGAACTCAGTCCCAGAACCCTGAGATCATGACCTGAGCTGAAGGCAGACCTTTAACTGAATGAGCCACCCAGATGCCCCAAGGTTGATTTTCTAAGAAAAATTTCCTCCTTGTTCCTTGATCATCGTAGTTTTCTTTTTTTTTTTTTCTTTTTTTGGCTCATCATAGTTTCTTAATGGAAATAAGAAACTATGATGTATACTTTAAATGTGATCATTTGACCCCTCACTTGTGGGGGGTCTATGAATTAACTGGGATGTTGGTGAGCGGAACACTATAAAAGAAGAAGGGAAAATCTCCTTTAATAGAGTTAAGTGAAGACATTCAGTGCCCCCACTGACCATCTCTGGACATATTCAATGAATAATTGATGCAGTTTCTCTTTGTTTTCCTTTTAAGAGCGTCTAGTGATCAATCAGAGTTCAAAATAACTCATCATTGTGGTAAATAATAGCTCAGACTCCTCTCTCTTTCTTTTTTAGATCATGTACAAAATGAAGAAAACTATGCACAAGTTCTTGACAAGTTTGGAAGTAATTTTTTAAGTCGAGACAACCCAGATCTTGGCACTGCTTTTGTCAAGTTTTCTACTCTTACAAAGGAACTGTCCACGCTGCTGAAAAATCTGGTAAGCCGTAGCATAAGGGGTTTTTTTTGTTTTGTTTTGTTTTTAATTATAGCCTGACCAAAGTACAATAAGAAGATAAGGAGAATATTCTACTAATCTTCTCTCCAACCCCTGGTCCTGAGGGTGAAAAAAAATTAAACAAACAAAAAGTTTGTCACATATATATATAAATACCATTGTCAAATTCTTAGATCCAGCTGACAGAAGGTTAAATTTCTTGAGTCAGAGAAACTGGTCAGCCTGAACTCTCTTGCACCTTCTGCCACTATTCTGGTTTGGGTTTTGGTTTTGGTAGCTTTCAACAACTCTTGCTTTTTAATTAGTTGAAAGAGTGACGATGATTTCTGGAAGCATGCGCTGCATACCTCACTCATGTGAGGACGAGCAAGCATCTTCGTCCCTGCCTGACAAATGATGAACCTCCCAGTTCCTCACATCTTTCAGCTCCGTACCGAGAAAAAGATTTGGGGGAAATCCATGGTTACAGAAGTTGATGACAGGAAAAATCCCTAAAAACCTGGGACAGGAGAGGGGCTGACCCCAGGAGGCAGACACAGAGTTGGGGGTGGGGCCGTCTCTGTGGCAGGCACTAGGGTCTGCATTCCTGCCCTCACACCTTGTTGACACTGAGAGGGGTCGTTCTGGGAAGCACTACCACCCACGCTTCCGTAGGCATTAAATTACACACATCTTTCTTCTCCATAGTCCCACGAGATATAAGTACAGGGAGGTTGAATGGAGCCCAAGGGAAACCACATCATAGTTTTCCTCATCTCTTTCCTGAGGAACAGAAGCTGTTCTTCCTGTCCCCCAGTCTCTCAGTATAACACCTTTTCCTCCTTTCAGAACTTAAGCTCAAGATGTCATGACCCTGGGTCATTTACTCTTCTACTCGGTAGGCTACTCGGTGCGGCCTCAGAGGAGACTCTTGTCACAGATCTGTTTGACACGAATGGCTACTTTGCAGACAAGTGTACAGAATTGGAAAAATGAAAATGGCCTTTCGGTAGTGTATTAAGCTGGATATTTGACCAGTCAGAATATCCTCTCTTTTTTCCTATCATCCTAGATAAATACATGCACATGTCTGTCTTCCTCACAGCTTCATTCTAATTTGTGGTTTATGCCATTGAATTAGTCTCATATAGTGACAACTAATCGTAAAATAAAGGTTGAGAATAGAAATCTGTCTTCTTTTCAAAAACCTCAGAAAGGGTAATTTTGAATTTAGGATGAACATGTTTCTATACTTTGGGGTTTATTTGACAAATTCATGGTATCGCTGTGAATCTTAGAGTATTTAAATCTCTTACATTCAGCAGCGGGCCCTCGTTTCTCCTTCCTCTGGCTACTGCCTGTCTTTCCGCCGATGACATTGCTCAAAGGCTGTGTGGTGGGAAGAGAGGAAGTGAAACAGGCCTCCAGCTATTCCCTTGGGCAACAACTGGTAATAGACTTGCTCAGGGAGGAAGTTCTGTTTCTCCCCCCCCCCCCCCCCAGCGAGGTGTTTTCACAGGGGTATCTTGCTAACCTTTAGTTTCCGGGACACCAAATGTATTTGGCTTTAGTTGAGATTCATCACTTGCATGTTTCCTGGCCTGCAGTGTGGGTCCTTGCCCCCAGTTCCTGACGGCCCCACAAGGCAGTGGTCACTCGGGCATTATTCACCATCTGTATTTGCTGACCCAGGAAAAAATACATTGGCTGACCACCATACGGAGACCCCTGCTATTTATTGAACACTTCGATGAACCTGGCAATGTGCGTGTGTAGATTTCCTACTCAGCATCTTACAACAATCCTGTGGTTATTACACCTTCAATCCAGATGAGAAAGTTGAGGCACGTTATTATTTAACTTGTCCAGGTACACTGTTAGTAAGTAGACGTGTCCCTAGCACCCTCCTCTGTTGTGCACCTCTGTCATCTGCCTCAGGGGTGTCACCTTGGTGCTTGTGTCTCCCCAGCGAGAAATGCCGATCGCACTGGTCCCCCAGACATACTCCAAGCTGCAGCCTTTCTTCTTCCGGGTCTACTCTCCTTTAAGGGTACAAGTCTAAGAAAGATCAATAAAAATTGCTCGAAGGCTCAGTTCATTTAATTAAAAAAAAAAACAAAAAAACAAAAAAACAAAAATCAACATTTATCCCTTTGAAGAAAGGCATGGCATTGCTGGTGAGGGAGCAAGCAGACGAATCCGTTGGGACTCTAGTTGGTTACTAAGGGAACACCGTCCTGATTGAGTAAAAAGCCAGTCCCAGGAGTTTATACAACCTGACAACAGTTCCGAAAGCTTGCTGCTTCCCTTTTTATGTTCTGCCAGGAAGGGAGAGAGCGGACCAGACAGGCGGATGGGGCCGGGCCTTGGAGCTGAGAGCTGAGAGGAGGGCATGCCCACGGGAGTGAGAGGGTTCTGGGACAGCTGGCAGCACCTTTGGTCCCCAGAAGAAGAGCTTGGTGAAGCTCTTAGTGTTTCTCAGGAGCATCCTGAAAACCCTATTTTCTTAAGCTAGTGGAATCTGGAAACATTAAGCAATAATGGTTACAGGTGGAATTTAGGGCATAAGAGAAAAGAAGATACTTTGGTATTTTTAGCCTTCGTAAATAGTATCAGTCCAACCAGCAAATACCAAATGTTTGCTGTGTTCCAAGGTTTGTGGTACATACTGAAAAATGTCATTTTTTAAGGTACTGCATATCATGTGTATTTTAATAATTTTTATTAAAGCATTACTTAAAATAGAGGAGAGAGTGGATTTGGGGGTGAGGTCTAGCTTTCAGCTTTTGACTAACTCTAGAAAGAGAAGAAACTTGCATCGTGTTAACTTGTAAGGAATCTGTATTGTGAGTGTATCCTGTTGAGGAATTTCTAAAGGGTTGGTCGTGACGAATACTGAAATACGACCCCCGTAGTGATGATGACTACCTCATCTCCACGTAGACGTTTGTTTTCGTTTCCTAGCTTTCAGTGCTTGTGGAGGGTTGGACGGGCCGGTGGGCAGGGCTGCGCGGGTGTGGGTGTTCACGGCAGAGGGGGCCCAGGCTGCCTGCCCTTGCCCAGCTTCCGACTGCAGACCGGCAGACTTCTGAGGACTCTGACGAGGATCGCAGTTGTGACCGTCTACCCTGCGAGCCCCACAGTCAGTGGACCAGGTCAGGTTTAAAGTAACTCACTTTGCTTCCTAGCCTTCCCCACCATATACTAGAAAACAGTGTTTGGAGAAAGTTGTTTGGCCTCATAGTGGAGGATAAGGGAGGCTGTGGAGGCTGGGGGCAGCTTCCAGCAGAGTAGCTGTGTGGCCTCAGGCTCATGGCTCAGCTTCTCCTGTGCTGGGCTCCTGACGATGAACATTTTTTTAATGTGTCTGTTAGCCCTTTGTATATCTTCTATGGAGAAGTGCCTCTTCATGTCTCCTGCCCATTTTTTTGATGTGTTCATCTTCTTTTTGGATATTGAGTTTGAGTAGTTCTTTATAGATCTTGGATATCACCTCTTTGTCTATAGTGTCATTTGCAAATATGCTCTCCCATTCTGTGGGTTGCCTCTTTGTTTTGTTGACTGTTTCCTTTGCTGTGCAGAAGCTTTTTATTTTGATGAAGTCCCAAAAGTTCAGTTTTGCTTTTGTTTCCTTTGCCTTTGGAGACGTGTCTTGAAAGAAGCTGCTGTGGCCGATGTCAAAGAGGTTACTGCCTATGTTCTCCTCCAGGATTTTGATGGATTCCTGCCTCACGTTGAGGTCTTTCATCCATTTCGACTTTGCCTTTGTGTGTGGTGTAAGAGAATGGTCTAGTTTCATTCTTCTATACATAGCTGTCCAATTTTCCCAGCACCATTTATTGAAGAGACTGTCTTTTTTCCACTGGATATTCTTACCTGCTTTGTCGAAGATAATTTGACCATAGATTTGTGGGTCCCTATCTGGACTCTCTACTCTGTTCCATTGGTCTATTTCTCTTTTTTTGTGCCGGTACCATGCTGTCTTGGTGATCACAGCTTTGTAATAAAGCCAATTATCAATATTCTTCTTTGATGCTGTGTCAAAACTTGACAAGTATTAGTTTTTTATAGTTAATAGCAATGTGAATCTGAAACCATATGTGTGACAGGCTCACTTTACTCATTTTTGAGAAGATGTTTACCAAATACCCACATCTCAGTACCATGGTTTGTCAGTCATTCTTTCAAGCAAAAACAAATGGTGTCCCATTAAAAAGCTGACAGACAAGGGGCTCCTGGGTAGCTCAGTCAGTTAAGCGTCAGACTCTTGATTTTAGGTCAGGTCATGATCTCAGGGTCATAGGATAGAGCCCCGTGTTGGGCTCCACACTGAACATGGAGC
Organism: Spilogale gracilis; assembly: GCA_004023965.1. Lineage (NCBI taxonomy): Eukaryota > Metazoa > Chordata > Mammalia > Carnivora > Mephitidae > Spilogale > Spilogale gracilis. Next base: position 106,635 of record PITA01004960.1, on the reverse strand, counting down.
CTGCTTGGGATTCTCTCTCTCTCTCCCTCTTCCTCTCCCCCCAACCCCAGCTTGCACTTTCTCTTTCTCTCTCTCTCTCAAAAAAGAAAAAGTGGGGGAAGCCGACAAACAAAATTAGCTATTTTAGCTTGCAACTCAAAATACTGCGTAAGTGCTTTTTCTCAAGATAGCCATCATATTTTGGTGTGCCTTGAGAGTGGTTTGTGTAAACTTCCAATTAAACTAAATATAAGAAAGATGCACTCAGGGGTTGATATGTAAACAAATCAGTAATTTTTACTATTTCATTGTGGGCATTTTTGAAAGAAAATAGCCTCCCCCGACCCCCTGCAAGAGCATGACTGTGAAGAATACAGTGACCTAGATTGGTGACGAGCAGTGCCTTGAGTCACATCAGGACACCAGCGGTTTTGCCCCCATTACTTTTGTACTGTCCATGCTAATGTCCAAACAGTGGAAAAGTCAGATAAAATCTTGGTATAATTGTAAAAGTCCTTTTGACCTCAGGGACCTCTAGGGCCCATGGACCACGCCTTGAGGCCCACTAGTATAAGAAATCACAGGCTGTGATTCCCACCCAGGCCCTGAGTGTATTGATAGCATAGACTGACTTAGAAGCATAAATGTCTTCACCCGGAGAATGAGGAAAAACACCTTCCATGCCCTGTGCTTGTGTGAGGATTGTCATGCCACACACATGGGAAACTTCGTAAGCTGCAAAGTCGTGGGTCACACACAGTGGGCTGTTGCCGTACTAACAGAGTCCATTAATATTAATAACCACTTCAGGAGACTTTATTTTTGTATTTCTTTTTCTTACTGTAAAAAGGATGCATACCTGGTGGGAAAAATTTAGAATCCAAGGAGAAAATTGCAATTTCTCTTTTATATTCTCCCTTCCCAGAGGTAACATCATCATTGATGTTTGGGAGTTATCTTTCTAGTCCTCTTGTCTGTACCTTTTTCCCCCAAAATAGATGAAATCATATATTCTAAGCAACTTATATTGCACTAGATTTCACTTAGTGTTAGCATTAGAGTGTTTGCACTTCCCCTAGTTGGGACAAATTAAAGATTCAGAAGCTTGAGAGGATGTGACTTTCCAGAGAATGCCCTGTGATGGATTCATCATCGTTGGCAGTTCACCCTTGTCCCCGTGGCAGTCTTGTCTCACCCCTGCGATGAGAGCCAGTGCTGGGACATCCGCTTGATGGCAACCTAGGTACTCGGGCAGGAGAGAGACCTGGGCCTTATGTCCAGGGGGACTCTTCACATGCATACAGGGTCTTTGGTGGTTTGCGTTCTGTGTGCTTCTGACACCTTCACCTGGAAGCGACGAGTTCCTTGAACGGTGGCTTCCATCAAGGTAGCATCACCATTTGTATATTTTTCTGATTAAAGTCCAAGTCATCCGAAACTACAGAGATGGAGAACAGATCAGTGGTTACCAGAGATTCGAGCAGGGGTCAGGGGCGCAGTTATAAAGGGGAAGCCCGAGGGAGTTACCTTGTGTTGATGGAATAGTTCTCTAACTTGATTGTGGTGTGGTTGTCCCAGTGTGTACAGGTGATGAAATGTCGCAGAACCATATGCAGACATACCAGAAAATGAGCGCCTGCAAAACTGCTGAAATTCAAGGAAGATCTAGCTTAGTTGATTGTCTTGGGTCAGTGTTGCTTCCCGGGTTTGGATAATGTCCTGCGTCGGCTCTTAACTTTGTAAGGTGTACTCTTGGGGGAAGCTGGTTGAAGAAACGGGAACTCTCTGTACTGTTTTTGCAACTTTTTGTGAGTTTATAATTGTTCCAAAATAGAAAGTTTACATAAAAATATAAACCATGAAATTCTGGTCAGGGAGGGAGAGTGGGGGAAAATCTTGAATGATACAGCTATGACTAATATGAAATTTTCAGTGTAAAACAAATGTGCCCAGCAAAACGCAAGCCCTCACTTCTCTGCTGTGCCCTCAGCTCTGTAAGCCCACTTGCTCTGGACCTTGATAGGTTTTCTAAACCAGTCTTTCTCCGTTTTTCAGTTGGTCCCTCTAGTTAAAGTCCTTTTAGTGGCCACTGTTCCCTAAATGCAAAGTCATGAGCTCTTTCCCCTCAGAAGCCAGTCCCTTTGTCACGTGTGACTATGGCTAGGGAATGCTGCCTCTTAGTGGCGAGAAGCCAGAGAAATGTGGACATGATCTATTGTGTTGATGTCTTTAGTATGTGTGTGGCCAGGATTTAAGCTCACAGGCTTTTAAGCGAAGTACCTTTCATAGCACTTGGTTCACAGCATATATTTCGTCGATAATAGCATTTTAAAAAAATTATTAGAAACGTTTCTTTACTTGATTTACCAGCCTCTATGAATTTGTCCTCCCTCTCGTGAAAGACGCCTTCACAATCAAAGCTGGCTCTAGATGTAACACATTACTTGTTGAGGGGCACCTGGGTGGCTCAGTCAGTTTAGTGTCTGCCTTCAGTTCAGATCATTATCCCAGGGTCCTGGCATCGAGTCCCTCATCGGGGAGCCTGCCTTCCCCGCTGCCCTAACCCCCTCTCTCTGTCAAATAAATAAATGTTTAAACATCTTAATTTTTTTAAAAAATGACTTGTTATTTCTGGGTTATAAACTGTTGCTTGCCTCCATGCCTTTGTAGCTTCTGTTCTATTTTTATTATCATTAGGTAGTTAACATATTAATGATAAAGGTTTTCTTTACAATGCAGCTTCCTTGAAGCTGGAAGAAGGAAAAGGATGATCTCTCAGAGTTTTAGCTGTTTCTAGGTATTTTTGTCATTCATTTGGTTAAATATACAGAACCAAAATTATGTTCAGTCTTTTTTTATTTTTAAGTCGCTGCAAAGAAAGCAGTAAAGTTACAGCTTGCTAAACAGTGCCAGGTCTGCTCTCCTGCCAGCATCCCGTCTTTGCCTGTGATCCAGGGAAGGAAATTAGGGAGTCAGCAGAGGATTGTATCCACTTAATCACCAAGCCACGAAATGGGAGGGGAAAGGAGTAACTGATAGATTGAATAAATTCTCACTGGGTAAGGAAGACTATTTGAACCATACCCCCAAGACGCCCTGTGTAGGGTCAGTTTTAGAAAATATATATGAAACCTCTTTTAAAAGGAGGTGCCCAGAAGGATCCTAGTCCAGCCCGGATGGTCCACATCGTCTCTTCCCTGAGCCCTTGGACAAGTCTGTTGCTTGCATAAGAGCCTGTACCCTTTAACAGTTAGAGGGCAGTTATTGCTTCAGACTTGTTGAAGCAAAGGAAAGATTTCTCCAGCTGCACAGTGTTTCCGGTTGGCAGTCTCTGACTGCGGGGTATGTGGTCGAGTTAAGGATTTGTTTTTCATTTTTCTTCTTTTCTTCCCCCTCAGATGAGAATAACGAAGACGCATGCAGGTGGGATCTAGATTTATAACTGACAAGTTATTTCTCAAGTTCTTTTTTGAAATGCTGAAAAATGGAGAGGGTGTATGCCCAGCAGTCAGTTGGTAGCCCCTGGATTATAGAATACATCTTAACAACCTTAGCCTTTTGCAGAATGGTAACCCGTCATCGGAAAGGTTTAACATTTGATCAAGCAGACGTCCCCTCATGTCCAGACATGCTTCACTGGTAGTTGATATTGTGAGACCTTTCATGAAATGAGATCTATCCACGCAGGTAAGAGGGAGGTTTTCTTTTCCTCTTCTCTTATAAAAGTTGTGGAAATTTGAGAACTGTGGAAAAATTTAAATTAAATAAAGATCAGTATATAATCCTAACTTCCATTAATACTAAAAATATACTATGCCCTTTGAACAATTCTATAGGTTTATACAGAGAAGCTAATAAAATTCAGAGTTCTACGGCTCCCAGAGTGGGGGCAGGGTGCCCATGTGCCATATATTACATGATAGCCCCCCTCCAACCCCTGCACCCCACCCCGGGACTTTTCAGGCAGGTCCTCATAATTAACCACAGTCTGTTTTTTCCAGTGGAACTTGTGAATATTTACCTGAAGTGAGATGAAGACTCTGAAGAGTCCCACCTCAATTCAGGTCAAAGCTTACCACCACATAAGTCAGGATAGATCAGGTTTTGCTGCCAGATGAGTTTTAGAAAAAACAAACTTGGGGCACCTGGGTGGCTCAGTCAGTTAAGCTTCCAGCTCTTGGTTTCTTCCCAGGTCATGATCTCAGGGTTGTGTAGTCCAGCCCTGCATTGGGCTCCATGCTCAGTCGGGAGTCTGCTTGAGATTCTCTTTGTCCCTCTTCCCCTCCCCACTCATGTGCATGCTCTCTCTCTCTAAAATAAATAAATCTTCTTTCAGATTTTTTTAAATAAACAAAACTTGTATTATACATAGACTTTGCAAACTTTATCCAAAGCCTATTAGCTCTCTAGGACTATACAAATAAAATTGCAAAATTATTTTAACTGGCTGCATAGTATATTTCACGGTATGACTAAGCCATAGTCAATTCCCTGTATAGAATTTGAATTTTACATTCATTAGTATAGGGGTACCTTGTCTTAAATACATCCAGTATACAGAAATCCTATGGTATCCCCCAGGCTGAAGTGAAAAATGGTTTACTTTTTTTTTTTTTTGGCTTTTTCACACTAAAAACATTGTCAATAGGAAGTTTAGATAAGGCCTTTTAAGAAGGATTGCATGTAGTGAATAATACTTTTCATTTAAAATGCGTTTGTGGTTGTCTGCTAACTCCACTTGAAACAGACTCACAGCATCTCAACGCCACCAGAGACTTGTGTTTAAGAGCTGTGCTTCTGTGAGAGGGAGGGGAAAGAGAAACCGGTCCCTTGCAGAAGAAGGTTGCATGAGCCATAAAAGAGGACTGAACGTGGAGGGGGAAAATCTCGCTTCTGGGATGTCCCCAACATTTGCTTATCAGTATCTCTCTAAAAGATAGAGCTGGTCATGATTCCTATGGTTAAGTTTTATTTATATAATAATGAAAACAGTAGTGTGTAGAGTGTGCTTCCTACATCCCAGGCACCGTGTTAAGTACTTTACATGTTGTACTCACTAGAAGGGGCTGGCATGTGCCGCATAGTGGATTCGCTCCCCCCTCCCCCCAATCTCCATGGTTTCCCATAGGAAAGCGTTCTTTCCTCCTCACGTCCCATGTTTACCGAGGGAGTCTGCTCCACAGCTAACAGTCATTCGGAAGCGGAGGCAGATGGAGGCAGCCCCATCTCCATGGGCTGCGGCATGACCGAGGAGAAGAGGCTCCAGAATCCCATGAGGGCTCGTCACCACTCCCCCGGTGTATTAGTTCACCACCTTAAACTCGGTTCTTGGCCCCATCAGCAGGGGACAGAAAATAGAAAGGAGCAAGTAGAATATTCGGTGACTGTTACTGTCTCTACCTCCTGGCTCCTGACACCAGCCCTACCAGGTAGTAACCATAATTACCCTTATGGAACAGTAGAGGAAACTGAGGCACAGAGTGCTAGGGTGGGTATCAGAGCCAGCATTCAGACCAGATGGTCTACTCCAGAGCCCATGCTTTTAAGAAGTACATTATACTGTCTCTCAAGGATGTGGGCATCCTTTTATGGGCCTCATATAAAATTTACTTTAAATGTATTTAAGTAAAAAAGGATTGATTTAAAGGGCAGCAAGTAAAACACTGGCACAGATGTGGCAGGAGGAAGGCAAACACTATTCTGAAATAGCTAACAGCCTTCTGTCCGCATGACCTTGGTCCCAGAAGCCTGCAGAGCGCCTTTTCCAGGCCCGAATCTGGAGGTCTTTGTGAAAAGCCAATGCAGATATTTTCCTTTGTTCAGAGAATTCTGCTAAACTCGGCCTCACACTCACTCCTCTGACCCCTTCCACCCGTCCTTGATTTCCCATTTTCCAGCCCAGGCCTGGCCTCTTACCTAAACTCCTCCACCCACTTGCTGCAGAATCAGTGTTCTCTTTTGAACTGGGTTTAGATTCTTGTGCGGAATGTTGTCTCTAAGCCTTTTCTCACCTCCTCCACATCCGCTTTTGGTCAGGTACCACAGCCCAGCTAGGCTACCTTCTTCTGGTCTGTTGTCAGCCGGCACCAGGAACAGGGATTGGTGAGGGGGCATGGGTGGCACGTACAAGCCCAGGGGATGCTTTGAGCTCTGTACACCTGTGCAGCCGTGTGCAGTGGCCGTGCTGGGCCCAGTGTGTCTGGCTCCCTCCCCCTGGGAACACAAGTGTCAGAATCTGAGATGCCTTTCCCTAAGGGTTTTCCCTGAAACACTAATTTCATGCTGCCTTCTTTTTTTTTTTTTTAAGATTTTATTTATTTATTTGACAGAGAGATCACAAGTAGGCAGAGAGGCAGGCAGAGGGAGAGGAGGAAGCAGGCTCCTTGCTGAGCAGAGAGCCTCATGCGGGCCTCGATCCCAGGACCCTGAGATCTTGATCTGAGCCAAAGGCAGAGGCTTTAACCCACTGAGCCACCCAGGCGCCCTCATGCTGCCTTCTTTGACAAGAGTTCTGGATTAAAAAGTACTCCATATTTATGCCTTTGGGGACTTATAACGCCATTTGTGTATTAAAGGCTTGGAGACATCCTATTATTAAGAGACCTGTCCTGTTCCATTTTTTCCTTAACTTCCTTAACTTATTTGACTACATACTTTCTTGTTGTATAAGAACATTAACTTCCCATGGAACCACTTTGAGACATGCTGATTGAGATGTTTTCTGGATCAGGTGATCCATTTCATGTGTTGTGTTTAATTTTATTCCATTTCATAGCTGCTTTTCTGGAATTTATTTGTTTACATTTCTCTATGTAATTTCTGATTATTTAAGCCGGTTGCTTCTTTACACTTTGCCTCTTTCAGATTGTACCCTGTGGTGCCGTTTGGTACATCTAGGTTCAACTGTGAAGAAACAGGCTGCGATCCAGCCTTGGACTAGTTACTAGCCTCTATCTTCCGCTAAATGTGAATAAGCCCTTTTACTGACTGGCTGCCCAGCTGTGTTAAGCAATTCAAAGTTCAGAGAGCTGGCAGAAGTGTATGTTTGAAGTCAGATAACACTGAGTTCGCTTTCTTTTCCACCAGTTCCCAGGCTGGATCACTAGAGGCAGAATCATTTGTTCAGTTGCTCACTCATTCATTCAACCCGAAAGCAAGGATTTCAAGAAAGGCTTCCCAGAAGAGACACTTTGAACTAGGCTGTAAAATAATTAATAGATACTTATAAAACTATTCTCTTAGGCTTGCAGATGCACTTTTCCTGAACTAGAAGCACTAAGCAGCACTAAGCATTGGTTGATACACTGATATTTATTTACTTATTTATTTTAAAAGATTTTATTTATTTGAGTGGGAGGGAAGGGCAGGGGGAAAAGCAGACCCCCAGCTGAGCAGGAGCTGGACACGGGACTCAGTCCCAGAACCCTGGAATCATGACCTGAGCCTAAGGCAGACATGGCACCAACTGAGCCACCCAGGCACCCCTGATACACTTGATATTTACAGAGTGTGGTGAAAAGTCTGTACTTCAAGGATTTTGTTTCTTTGGTTTTGTGTTTTAAAAGATTTTATTTACTTATTTAGTATGTGCAAGTGGGGGAAGGGGCAGGGAGGAGAGGAAGAGAGAATCTCAAGCAGACTTCCAACAGTGGGGAGCCCTATATGGGGCTCAGTCTTATGACTCTGAGATCATGACCGAAGCCAAAATAAAGTCAGACACTCGATTGACTGAGCATCCCAGGTACCTCTGTTTGTCTGTTTTGTTTTCGTTTTTTGTTTTTTCTTAAGTCAAGACTTTCTAAATTGTGGTCTTGACTTAGCCAGCATTTACTAAATAGTCACTCTGTTCCGGGCTCTGTGCTGTCACTTTCTGTTTGAGAGACTGCTTGTATGGACTGTTTTAATCGTTAACACTAAAGCACTACTTCATTTTATAGGAAAAGGTAGACCTGGGGAGAGGGCCAGGTATTTTAAACTTCCTGTTTTTTGCTGCCTACAAACAGAGAAAAGTTTTTTTGCCCCTTTTTTGGTTTCCTGGCACCAGCTGGCATCACAGGCATAATATCCAAGAAGATTCTTTTTCTCCAAGGCTAACTGAGAGATATATCAAGTGGTGGTGAAGATTACAGCCACATTTAGGTAAACCATGTGGATTCTAACATTTTCCGTGAGGATCAAGCTTTGTGCATGGCAGTATCATGGCCACTGAGGTTTCTCGGAGGTGCAGTTATTGCTAATTTGAGCATTTTCAGTGAGGATCAATTGAAGGGAAGCACAAGATACAGACCAAGCAGACAGAGTGGCAGCACTCCTCTCTCTCCTGCTTCCCTGCGAGTTACATGAAGACCGTGTCTACGAGGAGGTGTTGCCGTGTCCTCCTGTTAGGGTACACACCCTGAGTGTTTGCACACATTTATTTTATTACATTTTGTAATTTGTTAGGAAGTCGCTAAGTAAAAGCTTTTCATTGTCAAACATACAGTATGTGATAAAGATGTTCATTGAAGGCAAGAAAAATGGATTTGATGTCACCTACAGTGTGCTCTTGTTCTGGTTTAAACATAGCAAATTGTAGATGACATGCGTGGAAATGAAATTAAGGGTCTGAGAGTCCATCGTGAACCAGTCGATCGATCCTTTCAAGCACGGTAAGGAAATCCGTAGGATCGAGATGTATTTTTTTTAAACAAAGGTCTACCTGCCTCGGCCTTTTTTCCTTTTGCCTTCCCATTTATCTTGGGCTTATAAGTCATAGCTATTCCCCCTTTTCTTATAATTATCCTCAAATGAAATCAGATGCTTCACATAATGCAAGGGATAATAGTGCTTTCATTTTCGCTCTTAATGCAGGAGATGAAGTTAAATCTAACCCCTCATTTGCTGAAACTGAATTAGACAAAACATAATTACATTATTTTACATTAAGGAATTCTCATATTTCCAGTACGCTTACACCTACCTGTTTTTCTTTGTGAAACTTCCAGGAGAATTGCATTATCTGCTTAAGTTCAGTCTTATTAGTTTCTGATGCCTATAGCATAATGGTGTAATTTGGGTCCCCCTCTGCCTTAAGTCTTCCCCAGACCACCAACAGCAGTCACTCCTGTGCTTTTCTCATCGTGAGTGTGCCTTAGACCTTTAAACAGGTGACTTCATTTTGACTGTAGGTGGTTTCCCTTCTCTAAGGGAACTTTGGTTTTCCTTCTACTTGGGACATCCTTTCATGTAAAGTTGGTGCCATCATGCCTAGAGATCTTGTTTCAGCATGGGCGATTGGGTGCCCACTGCTCCGAGTGTCATTTCTAACAAGTTCTGGGTGATGCAAACACTAGTGGTCCAAGGACCATGCAAAGTAAGGAAAGGATGGTCATTCTGGAGAGATACAGAATTCCCAGTGTTATGGAGAAGCTGTAATGTTTCCTGCTAAATTCACTCCCTAATTCATTATTTTTACTTTTATACCTACCCTCTTCTTTCTCTGGTGTATTAGTAAGTCAAATAACAAAAAGAATGAGTAGGCTGCTGGTTGATTATACCGCCCTCTTGTGTTTCTGTTTCGTATTTCTTTTTAATATTCTGAATACAAAAATAGTACCAGTTCACTGTCAAAAACTTAGAAAATACAGGGGAAAAACACTGATATAAAAATCACCAGCAGCCTTACAATCCCCCATTTATGGGTTGAGATAGATCTTTCTGTATCTTCTAATCTTTTTCCTATTTATAAATCTTTTTATTGTATGTGTATTTATTGCCATAACTTTTTAAACACATGGGTTTCATACTATAGTGCTATTTGATAACCTGGTTTTTCACTTTTTTATGTGGTTTGAAGATATTTTCTGGTTTTGTAAAGCGCTGTAGCCTCAGACCTTTGCTTAATTGGAAGCATACAGCCTCTTCACGCAGAGCTACTGTGGTTGAGATGGGGTAGAGAGCCTCGAGCCTCCCCCACAGTGATTATCTCCCACAGCAGGGTCTGCACAGCCCATTGGCAGTGCCTGTGACTTCATTTCTGACAGCTCTGTAGAATGTCCATCGTTTATTCGCCCTGGGATTTTTTTACCCAGTCTTCTGTGTTGAACATCGCCATTGCCGTGTTCTTACCTTTGAGAACAAGTCGAGGGCATCATTTGAAATTTCTGCAAGTGCCCAGACAATAGATTATTTCAGTGTTGGCCCTCATTAATGTGTGAATTCAGGTTGCATATTGTTATTTCCCCTTCCATCAGTATTGTTTGAGTCCATTAGGAAGTGGAAAGAAACTGCCTAGAGCACAGGACCCTGGTAGTCCCGTCTTGTTTTGGTCAAGTTAAGAAGCTCACTTTGAAGTATTTCAGACTTTCTCAGAATGTTCTTTTTATATTATGCCAGAAGTTTTATAGTAGACATTATAGACAATAATCTAGGGTTTTGATAGGAACTGTGACCTGACCCTTCTGACTCTACAGCATCACTCCCGAATTGTTTACTTCCTATTTGTGTTAGTTTGTTGGAGGTAGCTGGACGGGGTCGCATCCTGCTTGTGCGATAGCAGGAGCGGTTCCCTCTGGTTGTTCGCACCCAGTTGGTCTGGATTTTTTTCTGGTGCATTCAGTCGTATCTCAGTAGCTCATTTTGAGCTGTAAGAGTACTATACCCAGAAGGTACATTAGACGCCTTGTAGTTTTATCAGTGGCAGAAATGAGAAGTGGCCAGCCTCTACCTACAGTACCAGGTGAAGGCGGGTTCAAATCTAGAGCACCCTTCTTTCCCTGTTGTCAAACCAACTTTGGCAGTTGCTGAATGAAAGGACCCTCAGCCGTATCTGGGGGCAGTTCTAATCTCATGTCCTCCAAAATGCACCTCCACCTCCCTGCCTTCTACTGGAAGTGCAGAGTGCTCCAGGAAGATCAGAACTGGCTCAGCTTCTGTAACATTTCTGAGCCTCAGAACAGCTTTGCCGGGCATGGAGAGGAATTCATTTGTTCAGCCATTTACTCCATCAACAAGCGTTTTATTTGACAGGTCTACGCTGTGCCACAGTTTGATATAACACAGTGGTAGGCAGAACAGCCATAGCTCCTGCCTTCGAGAAGCTTTACTCTAGACAGTAAAGAAACAATCAAGTATATATATAAAATGCACTGTGCTGTGAAAGTGAGCCTCTTCTGCCTCGTTAACATTAATTTCTCAGGCAGGAGAAATCTGTGTAGAGTGGGTTCAAGACCTCACTGAAGAGGAGGCTGAAGACTAGAATAGGAGGCTCTCTTCCAGTAGCCAAAGGAAGAGTGATCCAGGCTCAAGGTAAAGCATGTGCTTGGAGAGGGAGATCTTGATGGACTGAGAACCGGAAGGGCTGGCATGGTTGATGGGCAGTGGGAACAGCTAGAGGGGTTTCAGACAGGTTGCCAGGGCCAGACTTAAACTGGGAGGTTGGACTTGAATCCAGGGCCAGGGGAAGCCATTGATGGGTTTTGAGCAGGAGAGTGATATGATCTGATAATCAAATAGTAGGACTCAGGAAATGAGAATGGAGTCAGTAAAAACGTTAATTAAAAACCTGACCATCTACTTACTCGCTGTTTGACCTTGGGCAAGTTACTTAACCTCTCTGAGCCTGTTTCCTCTTTAATTGGGTGAGACCAGGGGTCCTCTTACTGAGTTGTGGTGAGCAAGAACTGTAGATGACATATGTTAAACACAGTACCATCTGTCATGTTGATAAATCTAATTCAGGCTGGTCTGCCTGGATTAGAGCATGGTATATAATAGGATGAATTACCTTTCAGTTTGTAGAGACTCCCTTGCAGAATGAGGCAGGGAAACAACCATAAAACCTACCATTGGAGAGAATGTGGTGCCATATGAAGGGCATTTGGGAGTCCTCCCACCCTCCACCCCAGCCTCAAATGACCTATTCTAGTATCCAAAATGCTGTCATGCTATTTTTTCCACCACTGCCCCTGAGCTTTTCAAGTGTGAGAAAGTAAACCAAGTTAACCAAGTTACATTTTATCAAGACTCCGTGTTGTGAGGCATTTCACACGCATAGCACCCAGTATCTGTTCTGCACCACCCTTGTCATTCCCATGACAGGCAAGGAGACCAAGTCTCTAAAAGGCTACATGACTTGTCCAAGGACGTACCTCGCTAAGTGTATGTCACCTGCTTGACCGTGTGAGCCCTGGGCACTCTGGCGGCTGTGAAGCATGAGCTGTTATAAACGTCTGAGCAGTGGGTGAGGTGGAAACACCAGCCCTCATCTGTGTTGGATTTGTAAGTGCCTTCTACCTGCGCGCAATACTCTTTGTTCCCCCTTAATGCATACGCAACCACGTATAGTAAAGCTCGGTTCGGTAGGTCAGTCATAGCTGATGGTAATGGTCCATTCATGTGTGTAGTACAACATAGTCTTCAAAACGTTCTGATAATCTGCAGGAAGGTAGTGCTGCGGACAGTTCACCGACTTCAGAGTTCACCCTGGGGTGTGGTTTCACCCCTCCACCTAACGCTCTTTGTGCGAGCATGGGACTTCACACCTGGGAGGGTTTCCAGGAGCAGCCACTGGAGCGGGTGGAGGCACGCGACCCTGTGGCCGGCTGCAGGGGGGGGGCTTCGCGGCGTCCCTTCTCCCTGATCCTGTCATACTAGCCTGGGCTAGCGGAGGAAGGCGCTGGGACACCCATCTTAAAATCGCAAAACCGAGGCAGTAAGGTGTTCGTCTTGCCCAGAGTCAGCCAGGCCAGGAGGAATGAGTGGCCATATGCCTCTGAGCTTCTCAGCTCCTGTTGAGAACTCCTTCCTGTGTATCGCGACATCCTGAAAGGGCCTGATGACAGGGCGCCTTGAAGGTGTGTGAGGAGGCCATGAAGGAGTTAACGCACTAGACAGAGTACCTCATTTATTCCAGGGAATCTTCGACTTAACTGCTGGGAGCTGGCTCATTATTTTAATTGGATTTTCCAATGTGTTGAGCAAGTCAGATTTGCATTGGCCTTGCTTCCAGCAAAACTGTTTCTGTTTGTAGAGAGGAAGGAGCAAGAACCAGTGGGCAGCAGAGAAGGAATGTCAGAATTAATGCAGGATGGCAAAGCAAGCAAATTCTGTCCTCTTTAATTGATACGGTGCCATGTGCATGTGGGCATCATGGGGGCATCATGTGTAGAGCTGTGCTGCTGTCACACGGGGAAGGGAACGAGGCACGGCTGAGTCACTGGCTCCCCTGCCCGTGCTCCTGGGGGGTGGCGGGGACCCCCGGAGCCAGCCAGAAGCCACAGGGCCGCGTGGTAACCTGCAGCTGCCTCCTTGCTCTGGGACCAGTTAGGGGACAAAACAGATGACATGCATCCCCTTAATTACGGAGCATGCCTTCTAGAGAGGAAAGACAGGTAAAACTTCAGCAGAAAAATGACCAGATCATTTTATTTTGTGGTAAGCACTCGAAAGGGATTAAAAAAAATCAGGGCAGATACATAGAGGAAAGCTGATCATGAAGTCCTCTCTCACATCTGGGATTACAAGTTCTGTGTGTATAATGTCCGGTAGGGTCTGTGTAGTTGTAGGGAATAAATGGTTATTTTGATCAAAACCAGTATTAATTACAGTTTGTTTGTTTAAACAAGCAAAGCTACTTTTGCATGATGAAAGGATAGACCTCAGCCACCTCCTGTCTTTATTCCATATTTCTGGTTGGGCTTGATGTATATATGCTTGCAGGGGACGTTTCCTCTTTGCCAGGAAGGAAACAGCACTTTGTTTGGGAAGCAGATACATTTACCACACCCAGACATCATTCCTGAAAGGCTGTTCGAGTGTTTCCTTCATAAAGTGGAAAAAGAGGTGTTTTTAGAAACCTGTCCTTCATCCTCATGTCATCTTGACTCATGTGAAGAACTTATGTTAATTAAACTTTATCATTAAAGCAAAGGAAATCGATTGGAACTTGAGTAAATGGGAATGGAATCATCAATAGAATTTTAGTAAAATTAACAGGAAATAATGTTTTTAATAAATTTGAAAGCCTTTTTAAAAAAATCCATTGGGGGGGCGCCTGAGTGGCTCAGTTGGTTAAGCAACTGCCTTCGGCTCAGGTCATGATCCCGGAGACCCGGGATCGAGTCCCACATTGGGCTCCCTGCTCGGCGGGAGGCCTGCTTCTCCCTCTCTCACTCCCTCTGCTTGTGTTCCCTCTCTGGCTGTGTTTCTCTCTGTCAAATAAATAAAATCTTAAAAAAAAAAAAAAAAATCCATTGGGGGCGCCTGGGTGGCTCAGTGAGTTAAAGCCTCTGCCTTCAGCTCAGGTCATGATCTCAGGGTCCTGGGATCGAGACCCACGGTGGGCTCTCTGCTCGGAGGGAGCCTGCTTCCTACTCTCTCTCTCTGCCTACTTGTGACCTCTCTCTCTTTCAAATAAATAAATAAAATCTCTATTTAAAAAATCCATTGAGGATAATGAAAGTGATACAGGAAGGCTGTCCACTCATTTATTACTGTGTTAGCCTCCTCGCAGTTGCCCTGAAGATGCTTTTGTGATACATCAGGTTGCAAGCCTACCTAGGCCATGGGAACAATTCCTGAAAGGAGTGGAAAATAAAAAAGCAGGAAATTCCAGAATTCTACAAATGTCAAGTCATGTAACCCCTAACTGTCCTACAGCAATACCTTCAGATATCGGAGAAAATAAGTCTTTTCTTCATTGAGATTTCCAGGGAGGGAAATTTTGTTTGGCCCTTTAGTAAATATTTCTTAAAATTTTCCTTTTCTGGGTACCTGGATGGCTCAGTTGGTTAAGCGACTGCCTTCTGCTCAGGTCATGATCCCGGAGTCCCAGGATCAAGCCCCACATTAGGCTGCCTGCTCAGCGGGAAGCCTGCTTCTCCCCCTCTCACTCCTCCTGCTTGTATTCCCTCTCTGGCTGTGTTTCTCTCTGTCAAATAAATAAAATCTTTTTTAAAAAAAAGTTTCCTTTTCTTTGGGCACCTGGGTGGCTCAGTGGGTTGGTCCTCTGCCTTCTGCTCAGGTTGTGGTCTCAGAGTCCTGGGATCGAGCCCCGCGTCGGGCTCTCTGCTTGGCGGGAGCCTTCTTTCCCTTCTCTCCCTGCCTGCCTCTCTGCCTACCTGTGATCTCTCTTTGTGTCAAATAAATAAATAAATAAATAAAATCTTTAAAAAAATAAAAAATAAAAAAAATAAAATCTTTAAAAAAGAAAGTTTCCTTTTTTTATGATTAGTCTGTCTTCTCTTTAACTTAAAGCTTCATGACAGGTAGCCACTCTTCACTTTGTACTTAAACCAGTCTCTTTTGGGGGTGCCTGGGTGGCTCAGTCGGTTGAGCATCCTACTCTTGATTTCAGGTCAGGTTGTGATCTCAGGGTTGTGGGATTGAGCCCCATGTTGAGCCTTATGCTCAACGTGGGGAGTCTGCTTGATATTCTCTCTCTCTCTCTCTCTCTCTCTCTCTCTCTCTCTCTCTCTCTCCTTCCCCCTTGCTTGTACTCTCTCTCAATCTCTTTCTAATAAATAAAATCTTAAAATAAAAAAAAAAGTCTCTGGGGCGCCTGGGTGGCTCAGTCGTTAGGTGTCTGCCTTTGGCTCTGGTCATGATCCCAGAGTCGCGGGATCGAGCCCCACTTCCGGCTCCTTGCTCAGCAGGAAGCCTGCTTCCCCCTCTCTCACTCCCCCTGCTTGTGTTCCCTCTCTCGCTGTGTTTCTCTCTGTTAAATAAGTAAATAAGTAAAATAAGTAAAATCTAAAAAAAAATAAATAAAGTCTCCTTTGCCAGTTTTTGCAACTGAAACTTGCTTTCTTCTGGGAAATAAGATTGGAAACGTTTAAATTTCAAAATTTTTTTCCTGGGACCTTATCTTAGGCCCATCACTGGGAAGAGTCTGAATTCACAATCCACGGTATTTGGCATTCTTGGTTTCTTATCAGCTCCCGAGAGTATATGTGTGGATAACCACAGAGAAATTCTCAATTCTTGGGGTTTTCCAGCAGTGCGGCTTCAGTCCACCTCCCCCGGCCTGGGCCTGACCGCAGTGGCGGCACCGACGGCTTACAGAGTGTGTCTGTTGTGTGGTCGGTACTTGGCTTTTGAGGGACTTTGCCTTCCGAGCAACTCCCACATTCAGTATTAACCACAGAGTTTCATCATTCTTTCATTTTTGTGTTGTGATACAGCCTTCACACCAAGGTGGTAATGACATTAATGTATTTTTTTTCCCTGCGCCATTTCACAGCAGATTTGAGGCATGGGTGAAAACCCTGATGTAGGTCTGAGTTAAAAATGGTTTATGATCTCTGTCCTCTGAATTTGTGTTTTAGAATTTTTGCTTTTTTTTTTTTAATAGGCAATACAGTGCATGGTACAGAGCCATGTTTTTCATGCAGAAGGTTCTTCCCCCACCCTCCCTCCTTGCACACCCAGTCTCTGTCCCCGCAAGGAAAGGAAACAGTACTGGTAGCTTACTCTGAATGCTTTCAACAATCATTTAAACATAAATCCTTTTTTTTAATTCTTTTTATTTTTTTGTTTTTTAAGTTTTATTTACTTATTTAAGTAATCTCTGCTCCCAGCATGGGGCTTGAATGGACATCTTGGGGATCAAGAGTCGTATGCTCTGAGACCCACTGAGCCAGCCAAGTGTCCCTGTTCTTTTTATACAAAACTTCGTATGCTATGAATACTGTTTTACACTTTGCTTTTATCACATAACAATTTATCTTGGAGATACTTCCGAAGTGAGACGTTGAGAACTTTCTCATTTTTGTGGCCGTTGTTTAGAACTTCCGTAATTTATTTAACTAGTTCCCTACTGACAAGCACTAAGCTTTGCCTCAGTATAAACAGTCCTAGGGGTGCCTGGGTCGGGGTGGCTCGGTCAGTTAAGCATCCCACTCTTGATTTCAGCTCAGGCTGTGATCTCAGAGCCGTGGGATCAAGCCCCACATCGAGCTTCGTGGCTCAGTGGACAGCCTACTTGAGATTCCCTTTCTCTCTCTCTTCCTCTGCCCCTTCCCCCCCACTCCCACTCTCTAAAATAAATCTTTAAAAAGAATTTAAAAAAATAAACAGTGCTACAGAGAAGAACCTTGTATTCACGTGATTCTGTATTTCCTTCACTCAACGAATACTTATTGTAGAGTACTAGGCAATGTTCTGAATTCTGGAAATACGACTGAACATAGAGACCCTATTCTCAGAGAGCTTGCACTCAAATTGAGGATACAGCAAATATATGAGGAAACATATACACATGTAAATGGTGAGAGATCGTAAATGTTTTGAAGAAAATAATGTAAGGGTATCTACAAACTGAGGAAAGGTAGACACTGGCTTGACTAGTGGGGGGCAGGTGGGCCCCTGCCTCACTTCCCACCATCCACACAAAGTCCTGAGACCCACAGGATAGTGGGAGGCAGGAAGCATGTGTTTCAGGAATGAGCTTACTGAGGACTCAGAGCAAAATAATATTACAGCTATTCATCTATGGCAGAGAGTGAGCCCTGTTACTCTTTATTTTTCCCATCTCATACCCATGGTCAGTATTTTTCAGCTTTTTCTTTATTATTACCTGCAAACTGCCCCTATCCCTAGGAGCCTTTTTAATTACATTTTTTTTAAGATTTTAATTTTAAGTAATCACTATACCCGGCATGGGGGCTTGAACTCACAACCTGGAGATCAAGTCACACCCTCCACCAACTGAGCCAATCAGGTGCTCCTTAAAAAGACATTTTTTTAAAACTAACCACTTCCCCCTGTGAGGTTTTAATACAACAGATTTACTCTATGTACTAAGTCTCTGTACTCTGGCCCTTTGGGGAGCCACAGCCATTAGAATATCTAAGACATCTTTCACCCCACTTCCCGGGAACCAAGGCTCTTGACCTCACAGAACACAGATTGTGAATCTGTAGCGCTCTCGCTGGTGACATCTGCCAGCCAGGACGTTTCCCTGTGTGGGCTTAGTGACATTGCATAGACAGAATCGTCTTGGTATCCAGAATCTCTTCGTCTTTCAAAGAAGACAGAGACTTGGCCATTTCTGATCCAAGCCCTCCGGTGGTGTGTGCCCTGGACAGTTAACCAGTGTGTTGACTGGTGGCCAAGGAGGGCAGAGCTAGGATGACAGGCTTCTTCTGGGAGTACCTGATGAGCCCAGTAGACAGGAGTTGGCAGAATGTGTCCTTTCTGCTCCACATGGCCTTGTTCTTATTTCTTACTTAACATCCCTTTGCACTTTAAAAATAAACATGTATTCAGCACTTCCTAGGTGTCCGGGAACCCACTAGCACTTGTCAGGTGTATTAACTAACTCCTCCCCAGCAGCTGTCTGCCGTGGGTGATACCATCCTTGAGAATAGATGTGATTCACAGGGTCCTGCTCAAGCCTCCAGTGTCAGCCCACGTCCTTCTCCCCACTTTCTCCTTCTGCCTCTGGACGGCACTTGGAATGTCCAGATGTGGTAGAGTCAGTTACATACCATGACTTCCTCTGTCCCTGGGTTGTGAGCTGTCTCAAGACAGGAAGTGTTTTATTCATCTTCGCCTAGCCAGCCGCTCACATGCTGGGTGTCATAGAGCAGGTGCTTAGTAAGTGATTGATGGAAGGGAGGTAGATGGTTGGCTGGCTGACCGATGTGACAAATGAGTACACGCTTACACAGGAGTCGCATGATTTCCTGGATGGGGGAGCCCATGATCTCTCCAGCTGTAACCTGATTCTGCAGGTCCCTGCCGTCTGGGTTCCACACAACTAACCCTGATTCCCCCAAAGTGCTAGGAGTTTCCTTGACTCTTTATAACTGTCTTGTATACCATCTTAAAATCAAGGAGACACAGGCCACTGCCTTGGAACAGTGAAAACCCTGCACCCTTGCTCTAGATTGGGCTTCCTGAATATCCTGTTATTTTTTTATATATATACATATATATAATATAATAATAATATAAAATATATATATAATTTATTTTATTTTATTTTTTCAGTGTTCTGAGATTCATTGTTTATGCACCACACCCAGTGTTCCATGCAATATGTGCCCTCCTCAATACCCACCACCATCCCCCAATCACCTCCCTTCCAAAACCCTCAGTTGGTTTCTCAGAGTTTACAGTCTCTCATGCTTCATCTTCTTCTCTGATGTACCCCAATTCACATTTCATTTCCTTCTCCTAATGTCCTTCATGTTACTCCTTATGCTGCACAAGTAAGTGAAACCATGTGATAATTGACTTTCTCTGCTTGGCTTATTTCACTCAGCATAATCTCCTCCGGTCCCATCCATGTTGATACAAAAGTTGGGTATTCATCCTTTCTGATGGAGGTGTAATATTCCATTGTATATATGGACCATATCTTCTTTTTTTATTACATTATTTTTTTCAGTGTTCCAAGATTCACTGTTTATGCCCCACACCCAGTGTTCCAGGTAATGTGTGCCCTCAATACCCACCACCAGGCTCTCCCATCCCCCCACACCCCTCCCTTCCAAGACCCTCAGATTGTTTCTCAGAGTCTGAAGTCTCTCATGTTTCATCCCCCTCCCTGATTTACCCCAGTTCACATTTCCTTTCCTTCTAATGTCCTCCATGTTACTTCTTATGCTCCACAAGTAAGGGAAACCATAGAATATTTGACTTTCTCTGCTTGGCTTATTTCACTCAGCGTAATCTCCTCCAATCTGATGGACCGTATCTTCTTTATCCATTTGTCAGTTGAAGGGCATCTTGGCTCCTTCCACAGTTTGGCGATTGTGGCCATTGCTGCTATGAACATTGGGATACATATGGCCCTTCTTTTAACTACATATGTATCTTTGGGGTAAATACCCCGTCGTGCTTGCCTTCTTAATGGATCTGGGCACAGAGAGGATACAGTGAGAAGGACAGTCGAGGTCCCTGCCCTCATTGAGATTATGTTCTGGTGGGAGATAGAATGTACATGTAAACAAACCGGGTAATTTCAGATAGTGACAGAGGCCATAGAAATATATGAAAAGGAGTGGTACAAGCCAATTGGGTAGCTCTCTCCCTCTGACAGAGGCAGTCGAAGAAGAGTCAAATTAAGGTCGACCATGTCAGTGACAGGTCTGTAGGTAATTTGAGGAATTGTTCATATAGGTGGTGCACGCATGTTGCCGTGTGGTCATCCAGAACCCCTCTGTCCATGTGCTGGAAGAGAGGCTGTTCTTGCCACCCAACCTCAGGGCAGCCCTTGGGGTCCATGAGCTGGTGCACAAAAGCCCTTTCACAGAGCTTGGTGTGTGCAGGATGTGCAGGCAAGAGTAGCTGATTTTATTATTCTGTGTGCACTTCTCTTTAAACTGTCTCCCCTCTTTGCTTTCCAGCTCCAGGGCCTGAGCCACAATGTGATCTTCACCTTGGACTCCTTGCTGAAAGGAGACCTGAAGGGAGTCAAAGGAGTAAGTGTTGAGAAATTTGTTTTTCACTTTAACTGGAAAGGGTTGATTTTTTTTTTCTTTTAAGATCATAGTGGTACTTGTATTTGAAAGGTACTCTGAATATTTTTAGCATAAAAAAAAGTACTGGGAAAATGATCATTGGAAAAGATGTGCCACTTCCCATAGTGTTATTGGCTGAGGAATAAGATGAGGCAGTTTCCAGAATATCGGTGAGAGCCTCCACGGGTGCAGGCGGTCTGCACTGAGTCTTGGCTGTATCAGTGGCGACCCCCAGGCCCAGCCTCCCCTGGCCACCGGGTCCTGCTTCATGGGGTTCCCTGGGAAGCTCATCCTTCCGGCCTGTGCAGGCCTCGCGCGGGTGATGTGCGCTGTGCGTGAATGTGTCAAGTTAAGTTTCAACGTCCTGTAAAGGAAAGCACTTTTGCTGAGATGTGCTTTCAGAATTATTTATTTGCCTTTGAGGAAAAGTGAATTCAATATCAGTTTCATTTTCTCTTTCCTTAGGATCTCAAGAAGCCATTTGACAAAGCTTGGAAAGATTATGAGACAAAGTTGTAAGTAGCTTTTTGTTTGTTTTTTTTTATAGTCCTGAATTTCTTAAGAAACAGTTAACTGGAACACTCCTCTCTTCTGGACAACTGCTTGGGTAGAACGTCCTCGTAAGGGCTAAGGGTTTGGGTTGCTGACCCACCGAGAAGGGATTCATCGCCTGCCTCGACGTCTGGAGTGAGGCGTGCAGTCACTGCCGAGTGTTTCAGCACACGTGGCCCCTGCTACTGCAGTCAGGCTGTAGATCTGACGGCTCTCACTTTTCTCTATAGTTAGCACGTCACTGTAGACTGTTGACATTCCCGCCTAGCAATTAGGAAATAACAGTAGCTAGTGGTCGTGACGCCCTTCTGCCTGCCAGGACCTGCATGCAGTGTTCCTGTGTGTGAGACCGTCTCATGATCACCTCACTGCCTGTGTCTGGTTCTGGGGACTGAAGCCTGGAGAGAGGCCAAGGAGATTGCAGAAGATCAGAGAGCTAGGGAGACGGTGTCGTGCTGGCCTTGGGCAGGTGGGGCAGCACCTGATGGGCGCGGCGGGCCGGCCTGCTGGAATTGCTGCGGGGATTGTGGGGCTGCTGTGCCTGAGGTACGGACCACGGGCCCGGCTCATCTTCATACTGTAGGGATCATACCACCTGCTGTCGTTATTTTTTTTTTAAAGATTTTAATTATTTGAGAGAGTCCAAGGGGTGAGGCAGAGGGAGAGGGAGAAGCAGGCTTCCCGCTGAGCAGGAAGCCTGTTTTGGGGCTCAATCCCAGGACCCTGAGATCATGACCTGAGCCCAAGGCAGTCGCTTAACTGACAGTTACCCAGGTGCCCCTCCTTTCCTTCATTATTACTACTTGGAAACAAATGTATTACCAGGATGTGGGGTGGGAGGAGAAATAGATCTTTAAAACACTTAATAAAAATCTTGGCTGTGAACTTGAATAGCTATAAACATAAGAGAATAAAAGCCATTTCCACCGACAGCAATAACAGCAGAATGAAAACACAAACAAAAGAAAAACATTCAGGATTAAATTTGTTCTTTGCCAAACTACTTCTGTAAATGCTTATGTGAGCAGTGCATTGCTGGAGACTTGCTGCCTTAGGAATACTTTTATGCATTGACAGTTATAAATGCAGCTGAGAACAAAAAGGTTCTTAAAGTAAGTGGTCAGTGATGTAAATGAATACTGTGGGCCATCCTGTCTTTCCGTATGAAAGATGATCATGAATGCTCATGCCTGTGAGCTAAGTCCTGCCCTGCCCAGAGACAGCTGCATGCGCTGGGCTGGGCTGGGAAAGAAAGTACATGCCAGAGGGGCAGGGGTCCACAGAAGGGATAAAAAAAAACCTTTGCTCTGGACTTGTGAAACAGAATTCTTTTGTAGGATGTGGAAATAACAAAACAAGACACATTATGTGCTTTGTCACCGTAAGTACCAGCAATACTGGGGGGTATAGCCGTACTTTTATAACAGCCTTTGAGTTGGTGGAAGAGCTTCAAGTACCTCCTGGTCAGTATTCTGAGTATCAGGGGACATCAACCTTTCTCAGACCACCCAGCTGCCCTTCATGGCGCTTTCCTCAGCTGTATTCGAACGTGTCTGGCTATTCACTAGTCCGTATTGTCCTCCAGCGTCTGACCTCGGTGAGCACAGCGACCACATCGTCTTTGTGTTCGGTGCCAGTCTCCCAGGACCTTGCAGAACCTTGGGCACATAGCTGGTGCGTGGGGAATAGTTACAGAGAGAATGAAAGAATTCTCCACATCTGGAAATGTATACCAGAAGTCATGAGTTCAGTGGGTTCTGATTTTAGGATTTCACCAGAAAGATTTTTATATTCCTTTTTTAATAAATCCCTGGCAACAAATTACTTTCCTCAGATAGGCTTCTTCCTCACCCTGGGTAGTGGCACAGGGAGTAAAAAAGAAAACAACAAATATTCTGTTATATGACAGGAGTCATTTGATTATGAATTACAGAAAACAAAACAATGTACCAAAAAAAGAAGAGGAAGTTAATTTCTTAGCTATGAGAACCAAGGGTGGCTGGTCTGGGGTCTTCGTTGAGAACCTAGGAGTCAGTGAGCTATCATGGTTAAGACCCCAGACTGGGGACTCAGAGACCGTGGGAGAATCTGGGTGGTGCCACTTAGCAGTTTTAGGACTTGGAGCGACGGTACTTAACTTTGATGATCCTCGCCTGTTAAAAAAAAAAATAGCAAAATCACCTACTTCTTAAGGCTTCAGTGAGGACAAGATAACATGATATGTTGAAGTTACTGCTGCAGCTTTCTGGCATACAGTTGGCCCTCAGTCAGTACTTTCTACATGTTTTTTAACAATCACATAATATTGGACCAAACAATACCCATACGCCAAACATTAAATAGTACGTTCCTCGGTTGTGACTTGCTGCGACTGTGTATAACAGAAGCCCCGTAACAGTGGCTTCGACGGGAGTTTATCAGAAAATGTAAAGTTTCTAGGGCGCACTGGGCGCCCATCACAGCAGTCCTGACCCACCGTCGGAACGTCTGTGGTGCCCCCCAGACGCTGAGCTCAGTGAGCCTGTGCTGCCCCTGATGAGGCAGGTTTCTTTTCCTAACGAGAAACGGGAGAGGGAATCTTAAGTAGGCAGTGGGTGTGCTTCCCGTGGAAAGACACAGCGGTCGTCGGCCCAGCCCTCCTGTCCTCCCTGCTCCCTGCATGTCTGCCTCTGTGTTCCCCACCGCAGATGAGGGCTCAGCTCTTGGGCACAACCAGCCCCCTCCCGTTTCCACCCCCACGCAGTTCATACATTTTGGCTCATGCATCAATGTATCGCTAAACCAGTTGTCAGTGTTTGAACTTCTGTGAGTGCACATGTTCAGGGCCAGGCTGGTGGTGTTTTATAATGAATTCCCATTCTTGCATCGCCATTTTTTGCTTCCTTTAATGAAATAATTGCCTCATTTCTTCATTTACCTGGTTCTATAAGAATCTGTTGTGAACTTCTGTTACCTGTTCCCACCGATCCAACACCTATAAATACTGTTTCTGTTTAGAAAATACCCTCTATACGTTGTAATGATGATTATATATGGAATATCGTTGGGTTCTCTGTCAGTCCCTTCTTTTCTGTCCTGGAGAATCCTTGCAGAGCTCTCTAGGTCAACAGCACCATCAGTGTCCTGGACGCCCCTCCATGTGCCTCTGCTTTCCTGGCACAGTCCCATATTTGGTGGCATGCTACGTCCAGTCGTTTCCAGGGAACAGCTCTAAAGGAGGGAAATGTTTCAGATTTTGGCATGTCCAGAAATATCTTCATTCTGCCATCACATAGAATGGGAGTTTGGCTGAATGTAAAATCCTAATTTTATAACCATATTCACTTCAACCGTTGAAGGCATTGCTTCACTGTTTTATTTCCAATGTAATGAAAAAACGCAATGCGTTTTTGATTCCCATTTCTCTGTGTATGACATGTGGGGTTTGGGGAAGTGGGTTCATTTATTCACAGGTAGAAAATGTTAATCTTTTGGGTGGCTTAATTGCTTAAGCATCTGACCCTTGATTTTGGCTTAGGTCATGATCTCAGGGTGGTGGGATTGAGCCCCATGTCAGGCTCCATGCTCAGCAGGGAGTCTGCTTAAAGATTTTCCCTCTGCCTCTGCCCCTTCCCCCACTTTCTCTCTCTCTCACTCTCAAATAAATAAATCTTTAAAAAGAAAATAAAATGTTAGTCTTTTTTTTCCCAAAGGTTCTACGACGTTCCTTCATGCATGCATGCATTGACCTTCTCCTCATAATTTTTAGTTCTTCAGTTCTAGAAATGTTTCTTGTCATTCCTCCCATCTGTTTTTTTTTCTGTTTATTCTCCCAAAATATCTCATCATATAGTATTGAATTCCCTAGGTTGTTATAATTTTCTTCTCTTTTCTGTCCTATTTGTCTGTTATGATTTAGATTATTTTCAAATTTTATTCTCACTGTCACAGTCAACTTTTTTATTTGGCTGTCATATTTTCAATTTTCAAAGCTCTTTTTCTCCATTAGTTGGGAGGTTTTGGTGGTCTTTTTATAGTTTCTTGTGGTTTCAACAAATGTTGGAGAAGTTGTGGAGAAAGGGGAACCCTCTTACACTGTTGGTGGGAATGCAAGTTGGTGCAGCCACTTTGGAAAACAGTGTGGAGGTTCCTCAAAAAATTAAAAATAGAGCTACCCTGTGACCCAGCAATTGCACTACTGGGCATTTACCCCAAAGATACAGATGCACTGAAAAGAAGGGCCATGTGCACCCCAATGTTCATAGCAGCAATGTCCACAATTGCCAAACTCTGCAAAGAGCCAAGATGCCCTTCAACAGACGAATGGATAAAGATGTGGTCCATATACACAGTGGAATATTACTCAGCCATCAGAAAGGATGAATACCTAACTTTTGCATCAGCATGGATGGGACTAGGTGAGATTATGCTGAGTGAAATAAGTCAGGCAGAGAAAGTCAATTATATGGTTTCATGCATTTGTAGAACATAAGGAATAGCATGGAAGACACTAGGAGAAGGAAGGGGAAAATAAAGGGGGGCAGGAATTGGTGTGTGAGATGAACCATGAAAGACTGTGGACTCCAGGAAACCAGCTGAGGGTTTTGGAAGGGAGGGCATTGGAGGGATAGGTGAGCCTGGTGGTGGGTATTAAGGAGCACACAGATTGCATGGAGCACTAGGTGTTACATGTAAGCTGTGAATCATGGAACACTATATCAAAAACTAATGCTGTACTGTATGGTGTCTAACATAACATAAAAAAAAAATTTTAAAAAGGTTTCTTGTTTCATAGATATAGTATTTTAGCTCTCCAGGGATTTGATTATATTTTATAAAATATTCTTTTTCTTACTGTCTCTCATTACCTCACCACCACCACCACCACCCCCTCCCCCCCGCCAACTTGCTGTTTTGATCTCTTGTTTTCATTTTGGAGGCTTTGCTCAATTATCTTAACATCCTTCCCTGCCCATTCATATTTGAAAGCAAAGCACCCAAAAGTTGATGGAAAGCTCTTACATATCAGCAGGGACTGTCAAGAATACAGTGAGCTGCCTTTTTAGGTTTTAGGATGTTGACATAGCTTTTTTCCTTCCTTCCTTTCTTTTTTCTTTTTTTCTTTTCTTTTTCTTTCTTTTCTAATTTTTTTTTTTTTTAGAGCATGGGGAGGGGCAGAGGAAGAGAGAGAATCTCAAGCAGACTCCCTGCTGAGCTCAGAGCCTGTCCTGGGGCTCCATCCCAGGACCCTGACATCACAACCTGAACCAAAATCAAGAGTCAGGTGCCCACCCAACTGAGCCACTGTGGCACCCCAAGACAGCTTTTTAATTAGGAGCATTGTAAATGTCAATATCCAGAGGCATGTCTTCTGGCATCATTCAACCCCCTCATCCCCCTGTCTGGTGATTGTGTATGGCATTCTGGAAGCAACAAAGGCCAGGGAGACTAGGAGCCCTATTGTTGGGGTACACACTTCCTTTTTTTCTCTGTATAGACCTGCTCTTCCAAATATTCGTTGGATTCTCTCATCCTCTTTTGTCTTCAGTTCTTGTCTTTGGGACATTATACTCTTTATGATTTTCATATCATTCTAATGGAATTATGGAAGGAAAAAGAAATGAAGACACTTTGTCAAGTCACGAGATTAACCCAGAAGTCTGTTGGTATTCAGTTAGGCCTGCTCTTCACATTTCTTCTTAAATGTCTAGCTTTCTGCTTCTCTTCCCACCCACACCAGTGGAGAGAGCTGAGGCTTACCCTCTTACCTGCTTTCATGCCTGCTTGATGGCCAGTGTGCCATGATAATATACAGCATTATGGTGTTAGAGGCATCCCAACCAGACTTATAGTAGATTTTCCCGTGGGTTGATTTTCTACCGTGTTTGTATATAGACAAGGATATGGGCTTTCTTGGCATTTGATTTCCCATCACTACAATTTAAAAGGAGACTTGAAGGCTAAGTCGGTTTGTCTTTGCATTCCACAACTAAAATTCACTCTTTCTGAAACTGGAAGTCTGTTTTCATTTTAGGTGGATTTTCGGAAAGAGGGTCGTAACCATTAGTGTTACTACCCAGGTGCCATCTGTCATAGCCAAGTATCATCCTCGGTTGTGTTGGGTTAATGTGGGCCCTTCTTCATAATTGCCTGCTTCCCCCTTGGTCCCCTCCACACTGAAGAACATTTCATAGGATTCCAAATTACAGATTGGGATTTCTCCCATCCTTATTTTGTATAGTCCATTGCCAGATGGTTGATTGATTAAAATGTGTTATAGGGAAATGGAAATTTCCCACATTTAGAGGACTATTGGAAATTACCTTTGACTACTTTTTGTGTACTTTGTCTTGAAATAATTCTCAGACCCATCATCCATTAGTAATCTAGATATGCCTCAGGTCTCCAACTTCCTGATTCTTTTTCATTGTAAAGTACTTTATGCAAGAAAAAGTCAACTGTAGACATTTCTTCATGCGAACCAAAATATGGTTATTTATAAGAATTCATCCACATGGGAGTGCCTGGGTGGCACAGCCAGTTAGGTTAAGCATCTGACTTTGGGTTTCACCTCAGGTTGTGATCTCAAGATCATGAGATCGGGCTTTGCGTCAGGCTCCGCACTCAGCGCAAAGACTGCTTAGGACTCTCTCTCCCCTCTTCGTGCGTGCACTCACTCTTTCTCTCTCTCTTCTCTAAAATAAATAAATAAATAAATCTTTGAAAAAAATAAGAATTCATCCATGTGTAAGATCACAGTTAAAATGTAAGGTGTTTCCTAGGTGGAAATCTGGACCGTGTATGTGTTCTCTTTGATTCTTCCTTTTGATCAGTGTTACCAACATAAGAATTCCTGCCCCTTACCTCCTATAATTAAGAAACAATCAGTGACTCTCATTAAAGGAAAGACGTGAATTTTTTTTTTAACAATGGCATCCACTTTAATTACAGTACGAAGATTGAGAAGGAGAAAAGAGAGCATGCAAAGCAGCACGGGATGATCCGCACGGAGATCACGGGGGCTGAGATCGCAGAGGAGATGGAGAAGGAAAGGCGCCTCTTTCAGCTCCAAATGTGTGAAGTAAGAACAGCTTTTGCAGGCATTTCCCTGCGTTTCATTAACTGTGATCTTTCCTGCTAGGCAGGAGTTTTTATGCTTAAGTGCAGGCTGTTGGGTTATTAGAGAAGGGGACTGTTTCTTAAGGGTTCTCATCTCCATTTTTTTCCAAGCCTTTTGGGATCCGCCATTTCACTGTTGTCTCATATTTTGAGCCTTGGTCCTGGGGGGCTCTTTATGCCAAAACAGGATTCTTTGGTGAGAACTTTAATGTTGCTTGTGAGTGAGTGTGGAAAAAAATGTTTGGTGAGGAGTAACTTTGGTGAATATGAAGTCTTCCTGGTACAGGTGTAGAGCATGTTTATTGTTTTTTTAACCACGTGTCCAGTTTGAATGAAAGCTTAAATAAAGTAGTCATTAAGAAAGCCTGAGTTCATGAAAGAAATGTAATGAAGGCATGCTCCCTTGGACTTAGAGCAGTCGTTCTCAAACTGGGTTCCCAGTGACCACTGGCACTCCCTGACCTGGTGTCCTGCCCATTCTGATGCTAGCATTGTGTCATAGAGTTCCTTTTGTAGTTCTCCAAAAATACTAAAATGGATAGAAATTTCTCAGTTTTAAAGTTTTTCTTTTTTTTAAGTGTTTCCCCCCTCATACTTTTAGCTTCTTCTCAAACCTATCTGCTCATAAACACTTAAAATAAAACAAGTGAAAAAGAAGCAAACAGTATCAACAGAAAATCTTGACCACTAGTAAAAATCAGACTAGTGTTAATTAACTGCATCAATTAATAATGGGTTATTTTAATTCTTATTCTTTCATGTTTTTTTTTATTCCTTCATTCTTGAGTACCAAAAATTCTTCCTAAAAGTTTCATTAGCTGATGGCATATGCCTCAAGAGAATGCTATTTTACTTGTTTTCTGCAAAGAACCATCAGCCGTCTTTCAGGTTTTGACCCTGTGAACCCTCAAGTTTGAGATCCACTGCACCAGGAGGAAATAATCAGTTATTTTAGAATGTTTTACTATGTTTAATTTCTTCTTGTCTTATAAACTAATCTTGAGCATTTATGAAACGCTAACACTCTAATCATTTTGCTTGTACCCTTGGGACTGCCAAATCAGCATTTCCCGAATTAACCTCACACTGTCTGAAGGCAGCCAAGGTTCCGTAACGTGTGTGGATTCATGAATGTGTTCTGCCACCCGAACCCATGATTGGAAAGCCCTGTCTGTAATGAGCAACATACAATTTTGTTTTATTTCCACAGTATCTCATTAAAGTTAATGAAATCAAGACCAAAAAAGGCGTGGATCTGCTGCAGAATCTTATAAAGTATTATCATGCACAGTGCAAGTAAGTAGAGTTTCATGACCATACTCAGTAGCCCAAGTAAGACACCCCCTTCACTTCCTTGGTTTTCTTAATTGCTTCTTCCTTTGTGGTTTTCGTTTGGTCACTATATATAGTGTGATATTAGAACCTCGCAAAGCCGCATAAGAAATAGTATTATCTTCCTTCTTTGTTGTTTTCTGTAAATAAGTAATTCAAATTGGTCCAAGTATGTGGCTACTCAAAAATGCTTTTACTTACAAATCCTAACAGTGCCCCTACAGTCTGTGAAGTACAGATAGAGGCCTTCCTGTCACGGCAGAGGCCCCCGTGACCCCCACACCCTCCTCCCTTTCTTGGCATTTTACCTATTAGTGTGTCATTTGTTCCACATATACCTACTTGGAATTATATTTCTTTGTCATCTAAGTTAGGTGAAATTAAATACTTGGGGCACCAAGAATACCTTGCCTTTATACTCAGATTCCTACGTAATTGGTGGTACTATCCACTGTTTATATCGGCACCATTTTTGCTTATTAATATTGCATTTTTATTACGCATGTGATTCTGTAGCGTTACATTTACTTATTGACGTCTTGTTTACTTACTGAATTAGCTTTGGTGGGTTTTCTGGTAGGTTTTTAGGTGAAAACATGCCCATTATTAGAATTTGTAATGTTCTCCCTAAGACGATGTTTGTATTCGACTGAGACATTTCAGAGGTCAGCATTAATATTGTGGGACACACAGAAGGCACGAGTCAGACAGATGGGCTCAGACCTCGACTGTGCAGTCAGGTGACTGTGATCTTCATCAGATTCCTCTGCAAACCTCAGTACCTTCATCTGTAAAGTGAGGTTAAGGTTAATAGATGTGAGAATTAAATGAGCTAATGCCTGTGGAGCCTAGCCCAGTGCCGACTACGGTGTGTGTTGTTTGTAGCGCTGAGGATTCCAAGTGGCACTGACGTCATTCATTCTTACATGTGTGGTATGGAATTGTTTCAAGAGAAACTTTTAGTGATCAAATTGTTATTTACAATAGATCTGATTTGTTAACTTGTTCCTTCTTCTCAAAGTAAATTCCACCTTGTATAAATGTGTTTCACATGCAAAAAAATAATACACTGAAGTGAAACGGTTGCATGTTTCTAAGGTAAGGTTTTCCTGTGACAGCCTCATACCAAAGACCTGGTTTCACTTTGGGGTTCATAGCTTAGTGTGGAGCACATAGGAAACTTTGAAATGTGTCCTGGTGGTCCCTAATTTTAATTTTTGGTGGAATTTTTCATCTTTCATCAGTTTCAGTTTTCCTAGAAACATATCCTTTGAAACCTCTATAGAAATAAATGAACCTCTCAGCCTTCTCGGTTACAGTGCTTTGGCAGCAAATCTGATTTTACCTGATTTTAGAAATCAATCAATCTCTCTCTCTCTCTAAGTAAGCTCCATGTCCATTGTGCGGCCCAAGCTCACAGCCCTGAGACCAAGAGTTGCATGCTCCACCAACTGAGCCAGCCAGGCTCCCCAGAAATCTGATCTCACATTCCCTTTTCGCTAGCCTATAGAGAAGGGTTTAACCTCCAAAACATTGGCTTTCCAAAATGTAAGATGTTTTGTAAACTATACAGATCTTAACCTTTGTTCCCAAAGGTGAAAAGAAGAGGAGCTCCGACCTGGATAGCTAATGCATCCTCCATTCTTTCATTCCCTGCTTTCTAAAAAGATTTATCAGTCTCCTGACAAAGGCCAGGTACTTTGTAGGCTCTGGGGTGGGAAGATGAAACAAGACTGTGCCCTCAGGAGCGAAGTCTCTGGTACAGTAAGTAAGTTGGGTCATCAGTCATCACAGTGGGCCTCGGAAGTAACTGCTCCCATATACGGGCAGCAGGAGGAGGAGAGATTTTTGTGCAGGTGGACTGGGGATGGCTAGCATCTGGCTGTTGGGATCTGTAGAGGTGTTCTCCCCAGGAAGCAGAGAGACCGGCAGAAGGAAACCCCATGTAGCAAAAACCTCCTTGTGGGAGAAGTAGTCACAAATATGGTATAACGGGGTTCTGCCCCTGGTTGAACCTCAAGAATTCCCACATAGCAGGAAGCCAGGGTAGTATTCTTTCAGGGAAACTCATTCTTTCCTACTTCAGGCAATCCTTCAAAAATCCTTAAGAGACCTGTAAAGCATCTCTACCTAATTCAAAAAGAGAGGGGGGCGCCTGGATGGTTCAGTCAGTTAAGCATCTGCCTGCGGCTCAGTCGTGGTCTCTGGGGTCCTGGATCAAGCCCCACATCGGCCTCTCTGCTCCGTAGAGAACTTGCTTCTCCCCCTGCCACTGCCTGCTGGTCCTCCTGCTTGTGCACTTGCTCTCACTCTCTCTGTCAAATAAATAAAATCCTTTAAAAAGAAAAGCAAGAGAGAGATTTCATATCCTACATACCTACTCCAGTGCCCCAAGTGATTTTCAGTACAAAGTCAGGGGGCGCCCAAGAGTAAGCTTGCCCCAGTAACACCATGTACAGTCCTGGCGCCTCAGTGGGCATCCAGCCGCTACAGTGGAACAATACAGGGAGCAGAAGAGAAGAGCTTTTTAACTTTGCTGCCCTTTCAGCTCACCCACACCAACTGCTTGTCACTTTCAGACTTGAACATTGTGGGGAACATGCTGCCTTCAGAAAAAACCTAATATCCTGCTGCTCACCCACTCCTGTTACCACCTAGCAAGTGTCATTATGATCTGCTGGATCATGAGCACTTACAAACATGACTTATATCATCCTTAATTTTAAAGTAATAATAGCCAACATTTATCGAGAGCAATCAGGAAATTGTAGCTCTGGAAGGATGAGTAACTTGCCCAAAGGCACATTCACTCATTCAGTAGATGCTCGGTGAACGTGTCGAAGTGGACAAAGCAAAAGAAAACAAAGGAAGAAATAGATACGTTGGACTTCAAAATTCAAAAAGGTTTTGTGAGTGAAAGGACATTATTAAGAAAAAGACAAAAAAAAAAAAAAAAGACAACCCACAGACTGGGAGGAAAATATTTGCAAGTCATTTATCCGATAAGGTATCCAGAATATATAAAGAACTCCTGCAACTCAACAACAAAAAGATAATCCAGTTTAAAAGTGGGCAAAGAATTTAAATAGCCATTTCTCTGGAAAAGATACACAATGGCCAAAAGCACAAGAAACAAGCCTCAACGTCATTAGTCATTGAGGAAAGTACAAATCAAAACCATAAGGAGATACTGCTCATGAGATAACAGCAACAAGAAGATGGAAACTAAGTCTTGGTGAGAACATAAACAAATCGGAACCTGCAGTACATTGCTGAGAGATGTGTAAGTTGGTGCAACTGCTTTGGAAGACCTCTTGTCAGTTCCTCAAAAAGTTAAACCTAGAATTACATGGCCTCGCAATCCCACTTCTAGGAAGATACCCAAAAGGACTGAAAACAAGCATTTAAACAAAAGTGTGTTCATGCATACTTACAGCCTCATTATTCACAATAGCCAAAGTGTAAAACATCCAGATACCCATCAACTGGTGAGCAGACAAAATACGGTATCGAAGTGCAGTGGAACACTCTCGGGCCATATGACTGCTGATTGCCCCATGAGCTGGACCATGGCGCTCGGGGGCTCCTCACTCTCTCCCCTGTCCTTGGAATGTGGGTTCTGCTTCCCTTTCCTATTCCCAGAGGCTGTCCCAAGGACGTGTCCTTGGAATGGTGATGTGGCACTAAGGACCCTGCATGGTGTAAACATGTATACAGCTGGGGCCTCTATATAAACCTAGGAGATTTGGAGGGTTGGTGTGGTGATCCAGCCATACAGCTGTGGCCCAAACCAGCACTCACACATCTGCCCCCTTTGCTGTTAGGAAAACTGTGGCCTGCCCTCCTACAGGGCCCGCCGCGCTCTCGGGTCTCTTCCTGCCCTCCTACAGCCGCCAGCTTCAGACCACACCCAGGAAGCTCCCAGGAAGGTTACAAACCCACAGACTTGCTACCGCAGGGATCAGCATCTGAAACATCGTTGTCAGTGAAAAGAAGCCCAATGTGGAAGGCCCCACGTCGTAGGATTCTGTTTAAAAGAAATGTCCAAAAACACAAGTCTGTGGAGACAGAACGTAGAGCGTTATTTGCTAGGACAAGGGAGGCACTGGGAACCGTCGCTAACAGGCGCAGGCTTTCTTCTTGGGGTGATGGCCATGTTCTGGAACTGGGGACATGTGGCAGCACACTGTGAATATACTAAACACCACTGAATTGTATACTTCAAAGTGGTGGATTTTACATTACATGAACTTCCCTTAATTTTTTTAATGCCGAAAACAGCAACAAAACAAGAACAAGGATCCATGTCCTCGTAGAACTTACATGTAGTAGGGGACAGAACCAAGTCTTACACCCTGGTGTCTAACTCCACAGCGTATGCTCTTGATACGTCAGGGATCTGGATTTGGGCCCGGACATCTCTGTTTTTAAGAATCTCTGTGGGGCGCCTGGGTGGCTCAGTTGGTTAAGCGACTGCCTTCGGCTCAGGTCATGATCCCGGAGGCCCGGGATCGAGTCCCACATCGGGCTCCCTGCTCGGCGGGAGGCCTGCTTCTCCCTCTCTCACTCCCCCTGCTTGTGTTCCCTCTCTGGCTGTGTTTCTCTCTGTCAAATAAATAAAAAATAAAAAAATAAAAAAAAAAAAGAATCTCTGTGTGAGCCCAGCGTATCACTATCAGCAAGCTCTTTGATCTGAACTGTCAAGATGGATTTGTGGTTAATTAGTATTTACACTAATTAATCCCTGGTCCTTTAAGTTTCTTCACCACCACAGGACACAAGTGGAAGGTATCGAGAAGAAAATGTCACCCCGGCTAGCTGGAAATCAGTACCTGGAGCTTCGACGTAGCTTCCAAGAGGGGTTGGTGGTTGATGTGTTAAGAAATCACTTCATTCTTTTAAAATTTGTTTCATGATTTGATTTGTTTTAAAGAACCATACTCTGTGTGAGACTACAAGGGCATCCTAACTTCTTTTGCAAATAATAGGATGCTCCCAGAGCATTTCAGGCTTTGGCCAAATAGCCCCTCTTTCTAAGCCAAGCAGAATATATGATTGGGGTAGTAGGAAGATCCTGCTTGTCTTTCTTTGAAATTAAATTAAAAGCAGAGAGAACATAGTATCTCCCTTTCCAAACATCCTTGTTTGGACGGAGTAAGACGTGAAGTACGTACCAACTTTCTCAGGTTAGAGGGGACCCTGCGTCACTCCGGAGCGTGTGTTCTTCCTGACGGACGGGTGACCCGTTCACGCTCAGGAGCCCGCACTTTGCAGCATGGGCGTGTTACCATTGTCAGGAGAAACGAGAGGGGTCTTCTGCCTATCAGTTGGCGGCTTACATTTTTCTGGCACTCGCAGTCATTAAAATGTCCTATTTCTTTCAAGATGCTTATTTCAGAAGCGAAGCCAATGCAGCTGTGTCTCTGAGGTCACAGAAATAATGACTGTGGCCATCACATATTCAGCTTCTCTGTGCCTGCATATTAAGAACATTATTGCAGTGCTCACAAGAACTCTGCAGTACATGGGATCATCTCCGTTTCCTGAATAAGGACACAGAGGCGCAGGGATTCGGAGATTATGCTGTTACTCGGCAGGAGAGCCAGAGTTTGGGCCCAGATCGGGCTGATATGTTTAACTACCTGTGCTCCAGAGCTGGGAATACTCATACTCAAATCCCAACTCTGCACTCAATGACTAGATGACCCCAGGTAAACAACTTGACCGCTCTGGGCCTCAGTTACCTTGTCTGGTACAGGTTGATAATGATTACCTATTTTGTTGGTTTCTAATGAGACTTACAAAGGAATACTTAGTTATGCATAATAGCGAGTGATTGGCACAGAATACACATTTACGTGCCAGGTGTCATTATTATTACTGTCAGTCATCATTTGTTTTCCAAAGATTTCATTATATCTCAGTAATATGCAGAGAACGTGACCAAAGGACAAATGGAGTGTCAGAGAGGTGATGTCCCCTTCTGCGGGGAAGGCTCACGTGTTCAGGTTAGTGACAGGTAGTCAGAACTGACATTCGGGCTTCCCTTTCCAATTAGGAGAACACTTTTATCTGTAGTAGTTCATATGCCTCTCCTGGAAGCCAGAAAACAGCCACCTTTGGAGATGATCATGTTCATTCTCAGACAGGGTCAATAACCTGCCCAGGGTTGTACATATACTTACCGTGTGACAACCAAAACGTGATATGCTTTTGACTTCGAAGTTCATGCATTTCCCATGAACCAGAGCCAGTGAACTGGAGGGAAGAGACCAAGAACAGAGAAGCCCACTGCCCTCACTGAAATGTGGTGGCAGGCAATGTGTGACCATCACTCCCAGCTCGTGGCCGAGACTACCTGCTCAAGGAGAGGACACTCAGGCACAGAGAGGAGGGGTCACCACACCACCAGCGCCATGGACAGCATGTCGGCCTTTGCTTACTGATGACGGTGTTACTAACGTCAAGATGGTTTTGATTTCCCTGCAACTTGTCCCCTCTGCCTCCTGTTTCTGTTTTTCACCAAAACCCAGAAGCAAGCCCTAGCATAACTTCCTGAGAGGGGCTCAGCAGCTCAGCCTTCTCCTTCCAGAAGAAATGCTGGTTCTTTACTATAATTTTCTTTTGCCTAATGCATAAACATACGTTGTGTTTTAGGAGATGAAGTTAACAAAAAAGAAAATCTATAATCTCAGAAGATTACTGGATTTATGTGTATGATTCGGTTATAAAAATTAGGTCATATTGCAGATTAAAATAATTTCTCATTCTATTAATCTTAATCTGTGTTTGTAATGTTCTAAAGAATTCAACCATGGGAAAACAGACTTGTTGGGGTCTTTCTTCAGAATTTGAATTGGTAGGAATTTGTGCCCCTCCAGCTTGCTTTCGCCTGCTGATAAATAACTTATCATTTTTATCAGTGCCCTCTCAAAATAGTGCCCTCCTTCTCCTTAAAATGTGTGTGTTTTATAACACTCTTCTGTGTTCTTCAACTCCGAGTTCACTTATTCACTTTGTCCAGTAGAACTTCCTCCATGATGGAAATAACGTGGTACCCACTGGCCACATGTGGCTGCTGTGGCTAGTGAGACTTTAGAAACTGAATTTTACATTTAATTGCAATTTAATTGTAATTTTGATTAAATTAGCTATTAGTTGGATAGTGGCTATCCCATTAGAAAACACAAACCTAGAGCATTGTCATTTAAACTCACCTTTAAAAAAAAAAGATGATTAAATTTCCTCTATTTTGAAAGTGAGAATGAAACACATACCTATCTGTAGTGAATCTCTGTTCCTTGAGAAAGAACATGACTCCTTACATGATAAACCCACGCAGTCCAGGGAAGGAACATAACACGTACTGAGCATGTCCTCATAGCCCAGCGCCTTGTGGAGCGAGTTCATACGTGTTATCAGTGGTACCTGCCCCACGGAATACAGTTAACACGAGCAGAAGTGACTCACCAGGCAACCCCTGCTAGTAAGTCCTCAAGCACAGATTCTAAGCCATAAGCCTCTGACCCTGAAGTCCCTTTTCTGTTGTAAGGAGTCCTGATAGCATCCACCTTACACTTAATGTGTTCTGCCTTTGGACCCTCTCTCCAGAAATTATTTCAGTATCAGAGATAAAAAGTGATTTTATTGTGATTGATTTTGTAGCCATCCTTCTGCCTCCTCCACAGACTCTTTTTCCTGCATGCAGATGATGCTGGTCTGGGTTGATGTTCATAAGTGGCCTGTTCTGGACAGCACATGGCCTGGGGCCCTAGGGCTGGCATTAGGCCTGGGCACAAGCCCGTGCTGGAAAATGCCATTCCCTGGATTGGCGAGGCCAGGGCAAGCTGCTGTGAGAGGCAGCAACAAACGGAGCTACAGTAGAAGCGTGGGGGGGAAAGGCATTTCAGCAAGAGGGAACCAAGGAGAACTAGAAGAAACAAATGTAGCATGGCTGGAGTCCAGATTATTTTCAAAGAAGATGGTAGGAGATAGAACCAGAAAACTATTCAGGATCCAGAACATAGATTGTATTCAGTTCTGTACTGAGAAGTTTAACTTTCATCCTGATAGACAAAGCGGCTGCACTAACTTGCATTCCCACCAACAGTGTAAGAGGGTTCCCCTTTCTCCGCAGCCTCTCCAACACTTGTTGTTTCCTGACTTGTTAATTTTGGCCATTCTGACTGGTGTAAGGTGGTATCTCAGTGTGGTTTTGATTTGAATTTCCCTGATAGCTAGCGACGCCGAACATTTTTTTAATGTGTCTGTTAGCCATTTGTATATCTTCTGTGGAGAAGTGCCTCTTCATGTCTCTTGCCCATTTTTTGATGAGTTCATCTTCTTTTTGGGTGTTGAGTTTGAGTAGTTCTTTATAGATCTTGGATATCAGCCGTTTGTCTGTAGTGTCATTTACAAATATTCTCTCCCATTCTGTGGGTTGCCTCTTTGTTTTGTTAACTGTTTCCCTTGCTGTGCAGATTTTTATTTTGATGAAGTCCCAAAAGTTCATTTTCGCTTTTGTCTCCTTTGCCTTTGGAGACGTGTCTTGAGAGAAGTTGCTGTGGCTGATGTCAGAGAGGTTACTGCCTATGTTCTTTTCCAGGATTTTAATGGATTCCTGCCTCACGTTGAGGTCTTTCATCCATTTCGAGTTTGCCTTTGTGTGTGAACCGCTGAATGTTAGAATGGTTTAAATGTAGCTCTCAAATTAAATGGTTAACCAAAAAGCTCTTCTTCGTCCCATTACTCTGCTGAAAGACTTTCTGAAGAGAATGTTTCTTTTCCTTATTTTAGTAAGTGTTCTCAGCTGAAGATGTCAACTTTAAAAGGTCCTCAAACATGTGGGATTTCAGTATTCATTCTTGGAGGGCCAGTTCTCATAAGGATGTATTGTTACCATTGATGGTGCATGTTAAGCTGAATGTGTATATAGATATGGATCCTAAGATGTGCCGTAAAACTTCCTGATAGTGCTGCATTGTGGTCACTCACTGAGCACCTGCCTGGTGCTGGGCCCGCTGCGATCCTGAGATGAGATGGCCCTCATCCTTAAGGACCTCACTCTTTTGTGGCAAACAGCAGCAGATGTGGGGTAGGGTTAGAGGAGCCTCCAGGAGGACAGAGAACATTACAAACACTGAAACACGTGGGACTCCTGGGTGGAGGGCTCAAACGGGAGATCTCTTCGCTCCAGTCGGCATGAGCAGGGGTGTCCGAATCAGAGCCCGGCCCAAATCCCAGTTTTGCCACTTAACTAGTTATATGAGCAGGTGATGTACTCACCCTGTGCCTCAGTTTATCCTCTGAAAAGGCAATAAGAGTGAGGTGGTTGTGAACTTGTTCAGGAGGTTGTGGGAGGCGAATGAAATAACTCAGATAAAATGCAAGCATGCTTCGCTCATTCGGCACGCCCGGCGCCTGTCCGTGCTGATCCTTACTGCGGGTGGAATGGCGAAGTCCAGCTGTGCACATGACAGGCTACCGTCTGTGCGGCGTCCTGTGCTTCAGGCACGTGCCGGGTGGTCTTTGGGGCATGAAAGGTGACTGACTTTCTTTCCTGCAGCCTCTCCTTAGAGTGTCTGATTCACCCTCATGATATCCACCGGTTACGGGGTGTCTCTTTCAAATTCAGATACAGCACAACCCGGAGGGCTGCTTCCACGAAAATAGACCTGTGCTGGGTGGGTGTGCGCGCGAAGTCACCGCCGAGGGGGCAGCCGTGACTCGCGTGGTCTGAGCGGCAGCGGCTAGCACGTGCCCAGTAGTGCCCATGGCCTGTCTTTTGGAGCGTCTTCTTAAAATAACGGAATTCGTTTGTGTTTTGTGTAGCTGTGTGGGTAGAGACTAAATATGGTAATATTTTCAGATCTTACAGGTAACTAGAGCTCATTTCTTTTTTATACGTCTGGTAAATCTCTCATGTTCTCCATCATAGTTTCTTTCAAGATGGCTTAAAAACGGCTGATAAACTGAAACAGTACATCGAAAAACTGGCTGCTGATTTATATAATGTAAGTATTTTGTGAAATACATGCATTTTTATGTTGCCTTTGTAGATAAATATCAGTGTATTTGAAATCTGGATTAGAAGAGCTTTAAAGAAAAGAAGCAGGGGTAAGTGACCTGTCAGTATGAACCCAGGGAAGGTCAGCCTTCAGTTTAAATCAGAAGGCCTTGATGGCCACGTATCCTGGAGTACATTCTGGGGGGCCTGGGAGGAATGGATGACCATCAGTTCTAGATGGCTGTGCATTCAGGGACCAGTGGCATCACGTGGGGGGGCCCTGCAGTCAGCACTTGTAGAAAGAATATTGTACCCTGAAGGGCAACACTCAAGGTTATCTTGGAGTAGGCAGGTTTATGATTTTGTTTGTTTGCTTGCTTGTTTGTTTGCTTGCTTGTTCTATATTTTCCCTCTTTTGTCAGATTGTCTAGAAATCTGATTTTATAATAGCAAAGTCACAGAAACTTTTTTAAGAAAAAAACTAAATGCGGGAATAGAAATGGCCAGTTTGTTCCCCATGATCCACTTGGCACTGAGTAATATGAAAAGTATGTTTTACAAGTATAATTACATATGTTGAAATAAGGTTTCGTATTATAAAGAATACCTTCTACTTTATATAACTTTAAAAACCATAGCTGTGGGGTTTTTTTTCCCAGTTGTCTTTTTTTTTTTTTAAGATTTTGTTTATTAGAGTACGAGAGAGCACAAGCAAGGTGGGACAAAGGGAGAGGGAGAAGCAGGCTCCCCACTGAGCAGGGAGCCCAACATGGGTCTCAATCCCAGGACCCTGGGATCATGACCTGAGCCCAAGTCAGGCGCTTACCTAAATGAGCTTCCAGATGTCTCCCCCGCCCCCCGCCATTATCTTTTAATAGTTAACGTGATTCAGGTTTACGTTGTAGCTGATTTAAAAAAGTAGCACCAGTCCCTTACCCTTGGGTGCCACTATGCAAACATTCATGTATACCTTAGCCCACTTGTGTTCTGGTCCTTTTTCACATTTTCTTCTGGCCCATGTAATCACATCATGGGATTCCTGCTACTGCCCTTTGAAAAACCAGAAGCAAGTGACCCAGTGTTCTTTCTAAACCTTGTTTTTAAAAATGATACTTCACAACTAATTGTCTTGCCTAAATGTATTAGTAAGAAGGCCTGTTGCATTAAGTCACTAATTTCAAAACTCAGTGGTACTTTCATAAGATGAGAAAATTCTGCCTTTCATATAAAAAAAAATGAGACCATGTAAAAGACTTCAGTGAAGAAATCAAGTATATAATTGAACTGTTTGATGACTGGTATATTTAGATGAAATTAAACTCTGCTCATAAACATATAAAAGATACTGAAAGATAATGAAACTTGTGCTTTTCTGTCACAGATAAAACAGACCCAGGATGAAGAAAAGAAACAGCTAACTGCACTCCGAGACTTAATAAAATCCTCTCTTCAACTTGATCAGAAAGAAGTAGGTGATCTCTGTGTTTCCAGCGGGGTCTACCAGTGAAAGTGAGGTGGCCTGGGATGGCCTTTGTGTTTCCTGATCTACAAAATAGAATGTCACTAGCTTCCTGCCCCCATGGTTGTGGAACTAGCAAGAGAGAAGATACAAGTGTATACCCACTGCCTTGCCCCGTGTAGCGACTGTGCTTTATGTCCCTCACCCGCCTTATACAAAGGATGTTCTTAACGCCGGAGCTACAATTCCAGGAGCCTCGGTTTGCCATTCCAGCTTTGAAGGCGTGTACTTCAAAAGTGCCATGTTCTCTCAGGGTGAAGAGCACACTCATGTCTTCCTCAAGTCATCTCTGTCTTTCTAGATAGCCAGACGGGGGCCGATGCAGAATCACCTAGAATCATCATCTAGTAGAGAGCAGGCCAGCCATACAAACTGGCAGTCATACCCTCAGTGTTCTTGGTCCCATAAGAGATCTGCTAGGAAGGGTCCTGCCAGCAGGGGGCGATGCTGAGAGAACCCTGAGCTGGAAGCTACCTGAAATAGTCAGCAGTTACCCCCAGCAGTTTGCGGGTAAAGAGGGCAGAAGATTGAGAGAGGAGGTTTCTGAGGAGGAAACTCAGGCTGGTGATAGATGGCCTTGGATGCACACAACGGGGGGTGGACTTCATGCCCAGAGTAGACTAAACAGTGAGCGCTCTTTGTTACATAAGGGAGGGTCAAGTTTGCCTCTTTATAAGTAAGGTATCTGAATGCAGTATTTACTAATAACCACATAAAGTAGAGCATTTTTTGTATTTCCATTGCCTCATCATATCACCTCACAATGTTAAACTGTACATTCCAAAAATTTCTGAAGGAACTCGTGAGTCCAAAACAAAAACAAGGCAGTCCTCCTCAGACGTGCAAGCCCTGCACGAGCCACCCGCACCCTTTCAAGCAACCCGGAAAGTTCTCCTTCCTGAGTGAAGCTAGCCCTCTGGGTTTTCATCAAGTGGCTGAGTGCACAGCCCTGTCACCCTGGGCGTTTGCAGACTGGAGGCTGGCAGCAGTGCCAGGAGGGTGTGGACCCGTATGGTCCAGGGCCTCAGCCAGCATCTGTACCTGTGTTTGTTACTGGCCTACAAATCCTAGGAGAGGTGTTCCCCTTGAATGATTTCTCCATGTAAGAGCCGTAGAAGGACTCGAATGGTAGAAGGTAAGAAGTAGATTGCTGTTTAGGCAAAAAACTGCAAGGTTTCGTACCTACCGAAACATATTTAACCACTTCCTACCTTTGCTTTGTTGTATAGTATTACCTCCTTCCCGTATATGGAAGCTTCTTAGGGGAAAAAAAAAAGACCATTGCAGCCCTTTTTTGTTTTGCATAGAGGCTGATGTAATCTCCCAGTAGTTAAAGAACAAAGCTGCATATAAGCCAAATGAGTGCATGCACGGTGAAGTGCTCATGATTTGATTTAAAGCCACCCCAAATTAATGAATGATGTGTGTTCATCAGCACCGTGTCCAGAGTATCTCACAAGTAAAACTGATGTTTCACAGCACACTTATCCCATTCCCATGCTGTCTATCATGTCATTGCAGAATAAGCCTGGTAGGTAATGATTTATAATGACTCCAAGAAAGGAGACCACGCAGGACAGACTTCTTACTGCTGCGCTACTGTTCGAGAAGAGTGTAAACTAACCTGAGAAATTAAACGCACCCAGCAGATTATTTAACCTCTTCACCCCACCAGGTTCTTACTTGACTCTTTCAGAGGAAGATCTAAGAATTTGAGTCAGTAGAATCCCTACACTTTGGGTGAACTTATTTTTTCTTGTCAGAATTCACTGGCATCTGACAGATGTTCTATGAAATTAATTATTTTATGTTTTTATGATAGCCTAACTTCCCAAGAGAATTGTTTTCTGCAATAACTGTCTGTAGGGTTGAAAATATTTTAAATAATGATGATACTCCTAAATCTTTCCCCAAATCCCAGTGTTTTGTTTGAGTCTCTCTCAGGTTAAATAGTGTAGTTTGCACGGTGTTTGATGATTCTGTGGTCTGCTCGTCTCTCTCCCTGGAGGATCTGGCACCCAAAAGCTCCTCAGTAAATGTTTAGTAGACAGAAGGAATCCTTTACCCTCTCCATGTATCCCTTATGTGAGAGAGCTAAAGCTTCTCTAGTAGAGGTTAGTTTTAGGTTAGATACCACAAACATTTATAACCCTGTTAAATCAAGGAGTAATTAGATGCAGTTTAAAAAGATTTGAGATTTTACTCCTTAATAATGCATTTTTATGTTAATATGGTTTTCTAAGAAGAGAGTAAGGTTAAAAAAAAAAAAAGAGAGAGTAAGGTGATTTCTCCATACTGCTAATAGAGAATAAGGAATTGGACTAAAAATAAAATGATACCATGGTTTCATTCCGTAGTTTATATTCTTGACTCACATTATGGAATTTTTCCAAGGTTTTATTTTTAAGTTCATTGTGTAAGTTTAGTTCTATTTTTTTGCCTGAATGAGTTTCTCGCTTGCATTTTTCTTTCCTGAATACATGTTTAATTTTTATTATGCTATCAAAGGATTCAGACCTATTTCATTCCTTCCATTGTGTTTTATTTTGTTAATTATCATGAGTGTTAATTCTCCATGATATATTTTCTCAAAAAAGAAAACCCTCTTTTTGTTTACCTGGAGCTTCCTGCAAAGCCAGCAGAATGGCCATCATTTCTCAAAGTGCAGAAGTAACAGTTTGTAGGACTACTTTAAAGCCATAGAACTCATCAGTAGTTAACGTACAGTTGTTGATGCTATATTTTTGAAACATGCTGCTTGCTTCCTGCTCAGCTTAATGGAGCAGGCTTCTGAGGTCAGGGCCTGGAGATCAGCCACTTTATTCACCTTTAAAAGCATATTTACCTGTTGGAAAGCAAGGTCTATTCAGGTCGTTATTCAGAATTTAAAGTTTATTTAAGCTAGTAATAAATATATGTAAGGGGTGTCTTAGAGGCAAATGTACAGAATGTAATATTCTTCATAATTTATTAACATCTAAATCCTTGCTTTACAAGAGATAAATACTCTTATTCTTAAAACTGAGGTTTTATTTGAAGGATTAGCCAAC
Source organism: Spilogale gracilis (assembly GCA_004023965.1). Classification (NCBI taxonomy): domain Eukaryota; kingdom Metazoa; phylum Chordata; class Mammalia; order Carnivora; family Mephitidae; genus Spilogale; species Spilogale gracilis. Next base: position 62,652 of record PITA01004960.1, on the reverse strand, counting down.
AGGCTGTTAGCGATGTATAGTTCTAAAACATTGAGACCAACCTAGAAATTATATGAGCAGACAAAGAGCAGTTTTGTTGGATGGAAAGCATTCCAAGGAACAGAGTTATTCTTTTATTAAGAATCTTTATCCAGGGAGATTTCAGATTTTGTTTTTAATGTTCTGGGGAGGTAGAGAAATGGCAGCGATCCCTGACTCCAGATCCAGAGTTGAGTGGTTTTCATGTGATGTCATTGGGTGGAGGCAGAAAGCTCCATGGATTTCCTTTATCCCGGCCCCTTGTTTCGTCCCATGCCTCGAATCTCCACCACCCAACCTAATTTTCCATCCTGATTGTTCTGTATTAGTATTATGGACACATTGCTGCCTCCTCTAAGAAAATCATGTGTGTCGCTGCTGTTGTGGGGTCCGTCATAGCAGCGCTGGCGGGGATGGCTGCCTTCCTTGCCCACCTGATCCATAGTATGGCCCTGCAGTCACATCTCCGTCCGGAAAGCCTAAGAGCGTCTATGAGAGAGGACTTGGGATTCAGGTTACTATGAGTGCAAGGCTGTGGGCCCTGATTAAAAGTAAATATGTAGGAGAATTTCTAAAGAGACTGCTAAGCCCCAGCCCATTTCCCACCCCTCCCCAGGTGATCGAAGTGGTGTCATTAGCTCTTTCAGCTGGAGGGAGCCTGGCCAGTTACAGACAGATTGCTCAGATTAAGGAAATGACTAGAGTCTAAGCTCCTCAAGGGGACTCTCCTTGCCTGGCAGAGCAAGCATTTGGCACTCTCTTACTTTCAGGAGGGAGCAGAAGGTCAGTATATAAGTGCCTACCTCAGGGACAGGGGCTCTGCCCCACTCTCTGTCCTCAGTGCCTTCCCTGTGCCTGCCATTTGGGTGTTCACGACGTGGTTTTGGACAGAGAACTCTGTCACATGCGGAATAACCTGGCAGAGGTGTGCCTCCTAGAGCTCTTCCTTCCGCTATTGTTAACATTCACGTGCACGCACTTCGCACCGCTGCCTGGTCCAGAAGGATCCCGAATGCCCCAGAGAGGCCATCCTGACCTTAAAGGGACCTTGTACACAGGCCATCAGTACCTAACCAGTGGCTCACTTCACTTCTGTTGCTCACTGTCATGTTGCAGGTGTTGCCTCTGAACTGGATATTTTGTTCTCTTTGCTTGGAAAACTAAAAAAGAATCATCCTACAATTTTTGGTCCTTTTTAGATTTTCTCAAGTAATTTGGGTTTCACTGAGCTATTGATTCCCTAAACACACACTTGGAAGTTTGTCACCCATTTTTATCTTGATGAAATGTGTGCCTCATATTCTTCCATGCAGGTTTTCTTCTGGTTTCATCTAAACAACCTGAAATAGAACTTGACAAATATAAAGATGTTTTATTGTCCCATCCCCTCAAGTTTATGTGATTCAGAAGGTGGAGAATGTTTTGGTGTTACGTATCCTTACAGTGGCGTTTCCTCTGTAATAAAAAATGCTTAAATCATGAGTGATGCCTGCCAATGAAATTAACTATGTTTTCAAATGTTCTGCCTTTTTTCTCCGTTGCTTTTGCCCTTCCTGATCGAAGTCTAGGAGAGTAAGTCAACACTTTCTGTGAGACATTATTACCCTACTTCTGTGTCTAAACCCAGTGTCCTCATTCTACATTTCAGCATTGTTGGTTTATTTCATACATTTTCCAAGTGTAAGGGCTGCATCTGCTCATGCAGTCTTTAGAAACGGGGGGGAAGTCTGTCAGCAGAGGGCGAATGGGAACCCCAGCTGGTTTGCATCTGTCTTGTTCTCCGGGTCCTGGTCACCCTTTCACCACATCATACACTTTTCACAGCCAAAGAATCATTGCTTTTAATTAAAACCATGCTTAACAGCTTATTTTATGGAGCCCCTGCTGGTAACAAACCAAGAATTTCTAACAGTTCCCAGTACCTCACTAAGAAGGTACACTTTTTATTGTGGGGTATTTTAGCAGAATATGTGGAGGGAGAAAAGCTGGACCTAAGGGAGGAGCTCATTCGGGTTGCATGTACTTCGTTTGTGAGCCACTTGGATTTTCCTGCCTCCCCTGTGCTGGCCCGTGCCACCCGTGCAAGCCTGCTCGGTCCCACAATGCTCTGTCGCCACAGTGCGTTGGAATCAGAGCTGGGCTTCCGAACTAGACACAGGAGTTCTTGGACTTGCCTGTGACTCTGTTGATTGTTTCCCTGCCCAGTTTCCTCCAAAATAAAGGCGAGGTTGTGATGGCTCTTAAAGTTCTGTAGTTCTCTTGGCCCCAGCCCGCCGGACAGAGGCTCGGGGCAGAATGGGGGCAAGGACTGCAGAGCTGTGTCTGGCATCGGTCTGATCTGTGGCTTCTCCTTTCCAGGATTCCCAGAGCCGGCAAGGAGGGTACAGCATGCACCAGCTGCAGGGCAATAAGGAGTACGGCAGTGAGAAGAAGGGCTACCTGCTGAAGAAGAGCGATGGGTATGCATAAGGCCGGTCCGCCGTCCCTGCGTGCCTAGCACTTCCTGGGTGTTAGCAGCCCAGGAGCTTATCCCACCTGCGGGCCAGGAAAGCACACTTCAGAATTTTCTATACTAGCTTCCACCCTTGAACCCACTGGTTTCCCTCAGCTGATTTAACCTGCTGTCTTTCCAAGGAGCAGTTGCCATCCTGGGGTCCCTAAATGGCACCGAGGACTTGTGGCCTGCCATTCTAGGAAGGCAGATGCTGAATGGAACGGGAAGCAAGCAGGGGGCTTGCGGACTTCATGCTTGCCCACCTCTCTGCTTTGATTCATCCGCCCTTTGTCTATTGGGGTGCCCACCTGGTCACCCACACCCAGCCTTGGGAGGCAGCCCGAGTCCTCTCCTTCATCGCGTGATAGCCCCTGTCGACGACAAGCTCTTCCATTTCTAACAGCACAGGATGCATTTCTTGCCATCTCTGCTGCCCTGCCCTCGGAGGAGCCACTGTCGTCTCTTCCTGGAATATCTGTGTGGCCTCTCCATGTCCCTCCCTCTTCTCCATTGCATCTCTACACAGCCCTCAAGAGTAGCCTTTAAAAAACATAGAGTGCACCAGGTCCTTCCCATGCCCGAAGAGCACGCAGGGTCTCGTGCTTCCTCTGTCTCCAGCCTCCGCTGGTGCCATCCCCTCCCCCGGCCCCGCCACACCAGCTTCTTTCTCTTGCTCCACGATGATTCTGCTTCACACTTAGTACATAAGTGGGATCTTAATTACTCGCTTTACTAATTGTCCTTCTTTTTGAATGAAAGCTGCTTGTTTTCTGATTACTTGTGGGATATTCACTCTTTGACTTTAAGACATAGACATTTTTTGATTTGTTTGTTAAAATTGCACCATTACTTCTATAAATTATAGCCCTAAATTTCTGATCACTGTCAATTTTGCTTATTCTACTCATGCATCCAACAGATGTCTTTTGGGAGTTCTAGTGTATATCGAGCACTGGTAGAAACACGTGGGAATATCACATTGAACAAGAAACGTAAGGCTCCAAGAAAGGTTAGCCTCATAGGGCTTACATTCTGAATTGGGAGACAGACAATAAAGAAGGAGCTATGTGTGAGATCATATGGTAACAAGTACTATGGAGGAGGATAGTGCAGGGCAAGGGCTCGGGGCATGTCATGCATGGTAGTCAGGGAAGACTTTAGTGAGGAGATATTCGAGCAAAGACTTGCAGGGAGTGAGGGGGCCAGGAACATGCTTCCCTTTGTGATACACACAGGAGTTAGGCATAACTAGGACTGAGTGAGGAGCTGGGGGTCGTAGGAGACAAGGTGAGAGGGGGCAGGACACCAAGCTAGAAGGGCTTTGGAAGCCACTGAGTGGAGATGGGAGTCATGGAAGGGTTTTAAGCAGAAGAATGCCATAATTGGCCTCATTTGAAAGACTCTGGCTGCTGGGCTGAGAACAGCTGTGTAGGACATAAGACTAGGAGAAGTGGGAGGCCAGGTCAGAGGTGAACAGAGAGAAAGGGAACAGCCACAGAAGGGGAAGAACGGGTCAGAATCTAGGTAATGCTGGTAGGGCCACCAGGATTTATAGATAAGGGTGTAAGGAAAGAAAAGCATCCTAGCACAGAGCACAGTACCTGGCTCTTTGTAGAAAGTCAGTGAATGTTGACCACTAAGTGTTACAAAAGTAAAAGAAGAAAAGACACACCAGTTACCCAAATCACAATTTTAAACTGGGCTCTTCCTAACAGACACAGTGACTAGACTGTAGCCCGATGGTGTGTGGTATTATCTAGTGGAGATAAATTATTAATCCTGTAGTTTTAACGCTACTCGCCTAAAGATACAGGGATTTTATTGACATTAGAATTAATGTTTCTAAGTGACGTGGTTAATACCTAACTGTGCAAGGAGTCAGTTGAGTCTTTGCATAGATATTGTTGGGTTCAAACCCTGACATGTGCAGGAAAGCGACACCTTGTGAGCACGGGCCGTATGCCTACCAGATGCTGAAAGGTGCTGGTCACGCATCTAATTTGCCACCGTCTGTAGTTGAGGCAACTCATCCAGAGAGGTTAAGTAATTTGACAAAGATCCAGTAAGATCTTACGGCCAGTAAGAAAGCCCAAAATCTAACCTAGGTCTTAGGACTTAATGCCAGGGTATCTCCTTTTTATATTCCAAAAGGGGCATTGCTGCTGTTGATGGGCCTTGGAGCGCCCAGGGCATCAGCTGGCATCCACTCACCCTGCAGACATGTATCAAGCCCTGTAGTGTTTCCAACAGTCTGCTGGATGCTAGAAGCTAAAAGGTCCATGAGGGGTGGGCCTCACCCTCAGCTTGCCTACACTCTGTTGGGAAGAGACAAGGGAAGCACTGTCGCAAAGGAGGCTGGAAGTCCCGTGGGCCAGCCTCCCGTAATTTCACGGGCTGCAGAGGCTGAATAATGACAACCCAGACCGGGCTATCTCTGCTGTCTATGGAAGAGGAAGGAACTAAAATGCATACACATGAAGACAGACTCACTTACGAACCATGGCTGGTGGTGTGTTGTATGATTTTCTCCTAAGGATCAATTGCTTTAGTCATTTCCGACCCTAGTTCTGGAATACTCTTCAAGGATTGTGACGCAATAAAAAGACTTCAGATTTTTTATATGTAGTTTTGAAGCTTTATGACTCAAAGGCATCCATTGAGAGGCAAAGGAGTAATTGTTTGACATACATATTCCCAACATAGTCCCAGAGGGTGGGTGTCATTGCCTTGATGATGCAGATCTCGGCAAGCAGACCTCCAGGTCAGTACTGCAAACGAAGTCCCCTGGCTGGCGGGCGCTGGTGCCGGGATGAAGCCCGAGGAGTCGAACATCGGAGCTGGGACTTGCTGAGTTACACCAGACTGCCTGCTAATAGACAGTTTCTGTTCTGAAATTCTGAGGTTTGGGCACGGTGTACGTGCTGTTCTCTCTGGGACTAAATGAATAGATAGTTCAGATCCGTAGTATGTCCATTCAGGAGCTTTTCCGGCAATCATCTTTAAACCTGTTGGTACAGAGAGGGGAAGGCACAGTCGGGGCTGTTCCATAGAAATCCTGGGAATACAAGCTCTCAGAGTGTTCATGGAGCTGGGACTGTACAGGGATGGACTTGATTTTGCTCCCTTTTGTCTGGTCACCTGGGGCACCACGTGAGCAATTTCTGTTTGCCAAAAGATTAATGCTCTTATGTTACTTTTCCTTGGCTTTATTACTAACACAAGAGAATACAGTTTGATGTTGGGTTTTGTGTTTTCTGAGTCATCATAAGTTGGTTGGTGGCTATTTTAAAACATGTTGATAGAGAAAGATGACACTGATTTGGACTTTTGAGTACAGGCAGTGCCTCTCCTGTCTCAGGTTTTTATGAGGCTAAGACGGGATGCCAAACCACTCTGGCCCTGGTTGCATTAACCAGGTGCAGGTATGGTCATGGGACAGGTGTCCCCTCTCGTCAGCCATTTCCCCAGTCGGTGATGGAGCTGTAATGTGAGGGCGGTGTAGCACTCGGCAGTTCTGCATTACCTCCTGAAGATACTAGCATTATGAGTGCTGTGTGTTCAGTTGACTTTTGCTCAGATGTATCAGATTCTGATTTCCACTGTGAAGCACACTTTGGAGGTCACTGTGCTGCTAGTAGTTACATATGCAAGAAGACAGCATTATCTGTGTTCAGAGTTGGTTTCAAATTTGTATTGTGGCAGGCTTTTTTTTTTAATAATAATTTATTGTTTCAGTGTTCCAAGATTCATTGTTTATGCCCCACACCCAGTATTCCATGCAATTCGTGCCCTCGATACCCACCACCTATCAACCCCTCTCTTCCAAAACCCTCAGTTTGTTTCTCAGAGTCCAAAGTCTCTCATGATTCAGCTCCCTCCCTGGGGTGCCCCATTCACATTTCCTTTCCTTCTCCTACTGTCCTCCATGTTACTCTTTATGCACCACAAGTGAGTGAAACCATATGATACTTGACTTTCTCTAATTGGCTTGTCTCATGGCAGGTTTCTTATAGGACTCATTTAAGAGGGGAAACACACAGTGATATTATTTTAAATGCCCAGGAGAATCTAGAGCTCCCTCCTTGAATGTCTTTTCCATGACAGCTGAGTGCCCGAGAAGCCTTCTCCTAGGCCAGAGAATCACTGTTCCCTGTACCCGTCTGTTTCTTCATCGAAATGCTCTTAACCAGTATTTTTGTACCTGCCCATACAGGTTCGAATCCACCACACAGGGCTCACCTGTTCCCGGGGCATCACCAAAAAAACCTCCAAGCTGAGATGAGTTCCCAAAGGAGAGGTGCACAAGTCACCGAACATGTTGATCCCTGACCCTGAGCTCCTCTCTCTGAATCCTGAGGCAGCCCCACCCCCACTCCTCCTTGCCTGGCAGACATCTTAAGTTACTTTCTTCATCTCTTTAGATTTAATTTTAATTACAGAAGCAACAGATTAATTGGTTTTCTTAGCGAAGATTCACAGATAGGGTTAAAACTCCTTAGCACCACCCCTGCCACAGGCCTGGACCTCCTTCCCAGAGAAGAGTACTTTGGTCAGAGTACCATGCTTCTTTCCAGACCCTCTTCTGTATGTTTGTACATATATTTATATCCCCATAGGAAATTTAGAGTGCCGTTCTTATGTGGTATTCTCTGAGTCTTTTTAAACATTACTAGATCGTATCTGAATTATTTTAAAACAGCCTGCTTTTTTCAGTCAGCAGTTCTTTAGAAGAGTGTCAGCACTTCCTTAGCTACTTGATTCTTTTAACCTCCTACACAGTACTCTGTAGTATGAATGTACCTATAACGCATTTATTCGTGCTCCTGCTGTTGGAGTTGTGTTGTTTCCTGCTTCACTATCAAAAACGGTGCTGTCATGAGCATCCTTGTATACGCCCCCTAGTCTGAACTGCCTTCCACCAGGGATAATAAGAATGTTCTGGGTTTTGTGGGTTTTTGGTTTGGGGTCATTTCGCTGTGACTGTTTTATAGTGACTGTCACACATAACACGCTATGATTGCGTGTCGCAGAGCGAGCCATCTCCTCTCTTCCTTGTGTTTGACTTGCTCTTCAGGCTCCGGAAGGTGTGGCAGAGGAGGAAGTGCGCCGTCAAGAATGGGATTCTGACCATCTCACACGCCACGGTAAGTGTGTCTGCGCGTTTACCGCGGTGCGCCTGTTGGGCTTTGCGGCCCCTTAAACTAGGAAGCCAAAACGTGATGTCAGCAGCACCGGAATTTTCCCCTGGTACGCGTACTCTATGGATTTGGGTCAGAAAGTGGGGGGTAGTCCTTTACCAAAGGAGTTGGTCCTTTGTCCTGTGGTCCCCCCTCGTTCTCTGGCCCTCCACAATGTCTCGTGTTCTCTCAAACCAGATCAGGGATTCTTTTATTTCATAATCTTACCTCCTTGGAAATACTATTGGAAGTTCTGAAAACCTAGTTTTCTGCTTGTAAAGATGACAGAGGATGTTCTTTGCATGAAATAATAATTAGGAAATGAACTCATATGTGTACAGCATGTTCGGTGTTTTTTGCTTGTTACTATTTAAGTCACTCAGAAAATCCATCATTATATTAAAGAGCGAAAGTGTATATAAATAAAACAGTGAGATAATAAAATTGCCTCAGTTGGGACTCACCCTTCTTTAGGATTAAAGGCAATTCAGTGGAAAGCACAATAAGCTACTAACACTTATATTTTGTTTTCTCTTTAGATTATTGTCAGGTATAGATGCAGCTACGTCTTGCATACTTAGACTCGCTGCTGACAGTCTAGCTGAAACTTTTATGTTTTGCATCACCCGTTTTCAACTAAAAGTCCCATATTGGGAGACTTCATATACTATTAGGAAAGGTTCAGTCTTGGTGGTAGTTAAGGACATGCAGCATAAAATAAGTAATGACTATTTTGCCCTTTTAACACTAGCAAGAAATTACTTTTTATTCTTAAAGATGCAAAGATGAGAATGGAAAATGTATCAAGCGGGACTGGAAACAGCTCAGTGTATCAAGAGTCTTAACAAGGGAGCATGCAGGAACCCAGCAAGCCCAGCTTAGAGGGAAGCTCGGGTAAATTTCAGTATTCTGTGCCAAGTGATGTCTTCGGGCTTATGATAAGCAGCTAATTACTAACAGGATGGTAAAATTGAAGGATGAGCATTTATTACATTGGCAAGTTGTCATGATTCACAGTTGAGATCAGATTTCCCTCTGCTGAGCAAGAAGTACCACTTAATAAGCACTTCTTCCTGCCAGACACTTCATAGAATTTATTTCACTTAATTCCTTCTATAACCCATGTGGTAATCTGACCTTCATTTTGCAGAGGGAAGAAACTGAAGTACAGAGAAGCACGGTGCCTTGGGCAGTAGTGGGCAGAGTTAGAAATTCAAACTTGGGTTTGACATAACTCCATAGGCCCCTTCCATTCTGCCTCTCTTCCAACAGAACCCCATCATCCTACTAGACCGGACGCCCTCCAGGGGCATTTACCAGGTCCTGTTCATCTTTCTTTCTTTGCCCTGGCCCCCCTCCACAGACCTCGACACAGACGGTAGTCAGTACACACCTGTGGCAAAGACCTTCCTGCTGGAAGATTCCATGCCTCTTAACAATTATTGGGCTTTATGGAACTTGAGCAATTACATTATCTCTGTCCCTTGTCCCCTGCAGAACCCTCAGGGTGATTCCTCAGAGGTCCTCAGCTTCCCTCAGCTCAATTGAGATTCTGTAACTCTCGTCCCAGTTGTGACAAGCCACCCAATCTGATGCCGGAAATCCTGCAGGCAGACTTAGATCGGTTAGTAATTATCACTGAGTCTAATGATTACTCATTTATTTAGCAACGTTGCATGAAGCTTCCACTCCCCTCCAGGCGCTGGACTAGACATCACAGATACTTGTAAAATAAGATAACTTTGACCTGCTCATATTTAATTCCATATACAGTTACCTTATGAAACGGTTCTGATGGTCACAGAATCATAGTTACCACTAAGTGAGCTCTTACTGTACTTTCCGTGTTTTACGTATGTACTTGTTGCCACAGCCCACTGGATAGATGTTATTACTGAGAGAGGTGAGTCATGTGCCCACATTACACCTGGTGAATGCTGGGATTTCAGTCTTAAAGCCTCCATGAGTGCATAATGGCCAGTGTTTGCTGGCCAAGCAGGACCTACTCTGCTTATTATGTTAGTGATTGAAATACTTGGGGAGCTGTATCAGAAGAAATCCAGTCACGCGACCCAAGATCAGAAACACTGATGGGAATAGGTAGTATTTATTGAGTATTCTCCATGAGTGGGCCAGTTATTCCTCTGAACACATTACCACGACCTCTTTTATGTAGTTTCTATGGCTCCTACTTGATAGACAATGGAACAGTCTCCATTTCTAGACCTATGTTTCTCTCTGTGAGAGTGAAGATTCCCACCATCTGACTTTTCAAAAGCATTCTCCTCACCATCGTCACCACCGTCCCCATCCCCATCATCACCACCACCACCACCACCATCATCGCCATCACCATCCCCATCCCCATCATCACCACCATCACCACCATCATCACCATCACCGTCCCCATCATCATCACCATCACCATCATCATCACCACCATCACCACCACCACCATCGCCATCACCGTCCCCATCATCACCACCACCACCACCATCCCCATCATCACCACCACCACCACCATCCCCATCATCACCACCACCACCACCATCACCACCATCACCACCACCATCACCATCACCATCCCCATCCCCATCCCCACCATCATCACCACCATCACCATCATCATTACCATCATCACCATCATCACCATCACCATCATCACCATCACCATCATCATCACCACCATCACCATCATCATCACCACCATCACCATCATCATCACCACCACCACCACCATCACCATCCCCATCCCCATCACCACCACCACCACCATCGTCATCACCACTGCCGCCATCACCATCATCGCCATCGTGGTGGCCAGCCATGCAACAAGTATCAGCAGCACCTTAATGCACTGTAACATTCAATCCTTACGGCAACTTAAGTTGTAGGCAACGTCACCTCCGCTTTTCAGATGAGGGATCTGGGGCTCAGAGAAGTTCACTTACAGGTTACACAGCTAATCTGTGGCTGGGAATCTGGTATAGGTAGGAACTCTGCTCTTACACACTTCCACACACTCCAGAACATTAACTCCCCCTCACCTGCAACCCCAGTTCCTCCCTAGCATGGGATCCCAGCTTGGGCCGTTGCAAACATAGTTATCCCTAAACCAGGAGTGCTGAGGAGCCCATGTGTGGGAGAAGCACGTACCTGTATATGCAGGCTAGAATTCTTTGATGGCCTGAAGTACGTGTGAATCCGGAGAGTTGATTCATTCATAACAACAGTACAGCACAGTGTCCATTTTTGTGATAAAAAAACTGTGGTCTCTCCTGGGTCGGTCTTCTGACTCGTGAGAGGAGCTTCAGGGTTGCCCCGTCTCTGGGCAAATTCCAGAGTTATCTAGGGTGGTGGTCAGGCCATGAAGCCTGCAGCAGCAAGAACAGCACTCAAGTGTCTGATGTCATGGGAGGCATTGGAGTTGCTGTTCTGCATGGTTTAGATGGAGCACCAGGTCAGCAGCTGCCTGGCCGCGAGTGTGCCCAGGCAGCTGTGTTCACTCGGCTTTCCTGGGCCAGGTTCATGTCTGCTTGTTGTCTGAGTTCATTAGCTGAGTTGGGTTTGTGTGGTGTGGCTGTGCATTGCATCTAGTGTGTGAGCAGAAACAAGAACCGGAAAAGACCGAGGGAAGCTCCTCCACTTCCAGGGAACATACTTCAGGTTAAATATACTACAATGAACATTTCTGACCCTTTGACTTGGTGTATATCAGGAGTTTTTACTCAAGAATTTGCTACATGTCCATTCTCTTTACTCTCTTCTTCCCTTAGATTGGTCTGGCTATGACCATCTTCAATAAGCATTTTGACAAATTCTGACCTTATCATGTCCCATCTACTTGACTTTCTTAAGAACCTGCAGCCGGAGGCAGTGCAGTGGGAGGGAATCGTGGTGTTGATGGATCTGAGTCAGTGGTGGTCACCGCTAAAAATAAAAAATAAGTCCTCTCCCACCTTCCCTCTTTCCTTCCTGCCATACCCATATCTGTGGCTTAGCAAGCTGCGTCAGTGCTTTATTAAGGCCGTAATCAACAACAAAGATCACATCAGCTACATTGCTTAGTGGCCATGAGAAAGGACTGTGGCATCTGTCAGCTTTGAGCCTGAATCCTGCCTTGGTCATTTAGTAGGTGACCTGGAGAAAAGTACTTAACTCATAAAAATGATAGGATTAAATGAGATAATGGGCCGTGTATGGGCATCCAGTGAATAGGAGTCATGGCTGTTTGCATGACCTCATTGGATATCCCAGCAAGACTGAAATCTGTCGATGGGAGACTGCCCTGCTGCAAACAGTAAAAATCGTGGGTCCACCGCTCCTGCCCCCAGAGCAGCTTGGGGATAAATGGGATCCTCCACCTAACTTCAGATTCTCTCTGCCTGATTTTGTTACTCTGTTCCCCACTTGTCACTGGCTTTGGGCCACACTTTTTGCTGCCAGTTACATCACTTGTAGTCCCATCCCTGCTCCCACAGAAAGGTCTCGATAGCCACTTTTCCTGACTTCACAGACACTATTGATAACTCAGAATCTAGTTGAAAATCAAGGCCAGTAGCTTCCCGGGAAAACATGGGATTGAGTCATCTTTGGGAAAGTGGACAAAGAGCCTTTGTTTTCATAAAACTTAGGGCCTTTGTTTGCGACCCCTTCATCCTGCTTGAAGGGCCCAATCGGTGTCACCTATCAAAGTGACTCAGGAGAAGGTGGAGCATGCATTTAGACTGATGGTCTGTTGGATTGACCATTCATGACCGATCTGTTACAGGGGCCAGTCATCTCCCCAGCTTGCTGTCCTAGGAAGAAATGCCTTTCTCTGCACACCTGCCCTATGAGAGTTCATCTACAAATTCATTGCCTTTCATGTGTCTGCAGAAAGACCTACTTTTTTTTTCTTTTTTTTACTATTCAAAGTAACATGTTCAGATTTCGGGGAGAATCTCTGAATTCATTATTACGGTAGTACTGATAGTGGCTTCTGTTTACGGGCCATCTAGTGTGTTCTGAGAAAGGTAAAAAGTCCTTTAATTTCAAAATACCAATTCTGAGAAAGTTCTGGCAAACATTTCAGCCAACCTCAAAGCTGCAGGAGAAAGTAGTTTATATCAAACCACTGAACCATCATAAATAAATTTCTGTAGAATTGTTTACTTGCCTTTTTACCTTAAGCATTAAGAATTATAGTTGGAGTATTGCTTTATTGTAATAATCCTGAAAATTTAATGTCAAAAGTAGAAGTTTTGTCTCTCAAAAACCCTTACTTGCTGAATTTATTAACGTCAGTGTCACGTTACAGTTGAGGAAACAGGTTGAAAGATGACTGCCATTCATGGGCCACTTACGGTGCGCCCAGCACTCTGTGTGCCAGCCTAGCCCTACAAGACTGTCCTGTCCTTACACTGTCTTTACTTTGCACTAGTCTACAAGTTCTTAGGAGGTGGAAACTGCTTACCTTTGATCTCCCAGTACCTAGCACACTGCCTGACATAGTGTTCAGGGAATACTTTCGAGTGACAGTTTTATATAGAAGAAAAATGGTCAGGGAGATTAAATCCCATGCCTGTGGTTACGCAGTCTGTAAACAGCTGGACCAGTTTTCAAACCCTGAAGCCTCTACTCTTTCTAGTACTTGACTAGGCCTTTCCTCAGATGCGAACTTGTTGTTAGATCTTTGAATGGTTCTTGAGTAATAGTTCTTTGGAGAAAGAAACCCCTTGTCACTGAATCACCCCCATAGGGTCTTCAAGTAATGAAGTCTAAAAGGATTTCCCGGAAAGGGGAAACAGGGAGTCCTGATTGTAAAGATATTACAAGCGTCTGTGAATTTCTCTTTGGATCTGAAGACTAATTTTTTAAAATCTTTAATTTTCAATGCCTGCAGATATACAAGGCAACCCATGCAGGGGATCACCCCCTTCCTTGCTATGGGTTTAACAACAGGTTTCTCTGATAGGCCTTTACGGTGTTCTGAGGCTATGCCGGATTCCACCCGATTCCACAGCTTTGTCGGCATTGTCACCGCAAGAGAGTATTTTCCTTTCTCCAAGAGATGAGGAGCAACACTGACGTGTCGGGGGACAAACTTGGGAGCCCATGAGTCCTGGGCTCAAAGCCCTGAACAAGCTATAGAACTTTGGATGTGTTACAAAAGCCTTTGGAGCCTCTATTTTCTCCAGTACAAAATGGGTATGATGTACTCATTAAATATTTCATTAATTCCAAGCAGCCCTGGGCAGAGAAGCAGGGATGAATTAGCAACCTCGCACTGTTGGAGCTTGGAGTGACCCAGGCCTAAGTCCTCAAAGAGAAATGAGCAGGATGCTGGGGTAGAAGAGGAAGGGCAGCCACCTTCGTGTGGCCAGGGAAGGTTTCTGTGAGCAGATCGCAGTAAAGCTAAGGAGGAGTAGTGCCTATAGCAGGAAGAGGGGAGTCCCCACTCCTGAGCCCAGAAAGCACGTTCAAGAACCCAGGGGAAGTCACTGTGGGGGGAAATGGTATCACTTCCCTTACCTGTGTGCAGTGTCTTTTGCTTAAATAACACATTCTTTGAAGGCTCTTGCTATCTATAGATTCTGGGTGCTAAAAAAAAAAAAAAAAAGCGTTCAAGAGGGAACGTAAAAACTACTTTATGGTTGGTATAGCTGAAGTTCCAATTAAGCAAGAACCATTAAAAAAAGACATAACATCCTAAACCATTTTTACTGTAATTCTCTCCTGAATTGCTCTCTCCCCTCCTTGGCTGGTAATTCTGTTTCATGTCTCCTCTGTCAGCTTCAGATGGTGCCATTTTTTTGTCAGCTGATCCTCACCCTCCTGTCCCTGTAGCAGTGTACCCTCACCCCTTCCCTTTTCCTTACAGACCACAGCTGACTTCGAAAAATTAAGTTCAGAATGCAGCCTCAGGTCCCCCCAGCACTGGTGTGGACTCCTCACTGTCATGGTCACCCGCAAAAGACACCCAGTTGTTCCAGTGCACATGAGGTTGTATAGACAAATAAAATAAGCACCACCATTTCCAAAACTCAGGGGGTCGCTGTGGAATCTCTGTGGGCTTCTGCCACATTGCAAACGCAGAACCAAAGACATTGAACTTCATTAGCGGACTTCCCAAATCCAAGTTCCATGAAATGTATGTTTAGAAATATACCTGGTTATATCTCACAGGTTATTTATAATGCCAGTACACTGAACAGGGATATTAGCAGCAACCTTAGAGGGTTTATTTCAGATGGGAATTCCTGTGACTTGCATCAGAATGAATTTGGAAGAGGTTGCAGATGGCTCCATGAACCCAGTGATTCTCAGCCCCGACAGCACTGTAGAACCATCAGGATCCACCTCCAAAGGCTCTGATTTCATTAGTCCAAAGGTGAAGCCCAAGGATTGCTTCCTGGGTGGAGAACCCCTGTGTCCATCTCTCATTAGACAGTGTTGCAATTCAGAAGGCCCCGGGGGGTGCATTCTTACACAGAGGTCTGTAGATGTCTGCAGCAAGTTGCAAGGACTTCTGCAAAGTGTGCGAGCTGGCTTGTGGCCCTCATAACTCTGCCAGTGTGAAGTCTGATTCTCACCACATCCTTTATCCTAGCTGAGGGTCCTGTTTATGAACTAAGCAGTAAAATCAACAAAGGGCAAGTCTCCATAGCCTGAGTCCCAAGTGTTTCTGGAAGCAGCTCTGACTCCCTCCTCAGGTTGCTCTGTGTCTGCCTGCAGTCCTCTCACACTCACTCCATTTGCATGCTCTGTGTCTTCACAGTTCCCTGGGATCTCTCTGCTCCCCCACCCCCACCCCACCCTGACCATGCCCACAATTCCCGTTCACCCTGCACAGCCTTCCTGACAGACAGGATTTGCTGTTCTATTTGAACCTGAGTGATTTTAATGGTAGCCCTCCCAGAAGTGCTTCCATTTTAACAAGGAGCACTCCTTTACTCTAGAGAGAAGTTGACAGCCATCGAAGTTTATGTATCAGCTACATGGACACCACTAGAAGAAATATCTTGGAAATCATTAGAAGCATAGACATAGTAATGAACATTGAGCATGCACTACATGCTAGGTGTTTTATGTAGGTTCTCCCACTTAATTTTTATGACACCCTTCCAAGGTAGTTGCTGTTAGCTTCATTAAAGGGACAAAAATCTGGAAGTCCCCTGACTACCAGGTGCTAGCGCCAGATTTGAGCCCAAGAAGTTGAATTCCAGGGTCTGTACGCCTTGCCACTTGGACATAGGGCACCAGACACTGTTCATGATCACAGCAAAGTGACATCATTTTCCTTTTTTGTGATGAGAAGACTTGAACTCAGGAGCTACTCACTCATGGCTGTTAGTGGATGGCTGGGCATAGACCCAAAGCCAGGTCAGATTATCTCCAAATTATGGATTATTCCCCACCGTGCTGATGCCACCTAGGATTTGAGGAACTGCCAAATAGATCTGCTTCATGTTGTGAGGAGCATGGAGGGAGCTCCTCCGAGGAACTAGCTTCTTAGATGAAGAAGAGGGGGTGAAATTGAATTCAGATGTAAAAGAGGGTACAGGTCAGAAGCACCAGTCTTGCAGCTTGTGAGGGCTGAGCCTACACAGTCCTCAGGGTCCCTCTCCGAGCTTCCAGTGTGAGTGGAATTCCAGCAGAAAAGTGAGGAGTCCAGTGTCATTGGTTTAGGGCCCTCGGATTCAGAAAGTGTTCCCCCTTTGGTTGCAGTGTATGTGACTGGTTCTCTAAAGGTAAAAGGACTAAAGAGAGTTCTGGTCTTACAGATTTGAAGGTATCAAACGAAGGGCCTACAGTCTGAAATTAGTTGGTTTTACCTTCACCTAACGTTCTGCTAGCCACAACCTAAGGCAAAGCTACTTCACCTTTTTGTGCATTGGTTTCGCCATCTGTCAAGTGGGGGTGATGGTATGTGGTACTTACTTTAGAGCGATTCTGCACATTAAACATGTAAATGTACGTGAAAACACTTGAGCAGTATCTGGTGTGAGTTCTGTGGGGTTGTCAAGATGCTTGCACTGCCCTCGTTTTAATTGCCAGCCGTGTGCATGTAGGGCAGTAGAAATCTGTCCTAAATGTTTGCCTCAGCTACCCACTGCCCATTTTTTTGATAAAATGTGGTGAGAATACTTTTTTAAAACTATAGCTTAATAGCTCAGATGTTTTTTCATCAATTTACTGCATTTTGGAGAATTATTTTTAAAGGTTTTTATTTTACGAGCTCTGTTTGGTTAGCAAGGCATGGATTACAGTGGTTGCTATGATTACATAGGAAATAAGAGTTGAAAAGTTCTTGTGCTTGCCCTTATATTGCAAAGTACTTACCTGTATACATTCCAAAAAGCAATAGTTTAAATGTACTAAAATTTTAGAGATAACATCTCTCTGCGGTGGTAGGTATTTAGTATGTACTTCACCTGGGTGGCTCAGTTGGTTGAGCATCCGACTTGATTTCAGCTTAGGTCCTAATCCCAGGGTTGTGAGATGGAGCCCCAAGTCGGGCTCCGTGCCTAGTGGGGAGTGGGTTTGAGGTTCTCCCTTTCCCTCTGCCCTTTCTCTCCCACCAAATAAATAAAATCTTTAAAAAATGATAAAAGTTTAAAAAAAAAAAAAAACTAAAGTTTTATGCTGGCCCTAACTGTGTATCTGGCAAGTAGGAGACACTTGTAGAAATTAGTAAATGGAGTGATGTCCAGCATGTTTATCAGTTGTAGTAACAAAAGCATCAGCCCCACTTCTTATCAGAAGCCCTGGTAAACTTTTTTTTTTCATATTTACATTATAGTACATACTCTCAAAGTAAAGTGATGTGTTCCTTACTGCAGTAAGAGATTTTCAAGAATGTCTGTATATTCAGGGGGATCTGGGTGGTTCAGTTGGCTAAGCAGTTAAGCTTCTGCCTTTAGCTCAGGTCATGATCTCGGGGTCCTGGGATCGAGCTCCATGTTGGACTCCCTGCTCAGTGGGGAGTCTGCTTCTCCCTCTCCTTCTGTCCCTCTCCCTGCTTGTTCTTTCTCCCTCAAATGAATAAATACAATCTAAGAATACTTGCATATTCAAATATATCTTACATAATAGTGTGCCAACTGGTAATGAGTACTGTGGTGTAAATGATTGGGAGGGTTAAGGGAATCCATAGTCATGCACACTCTAGAATGAATTCCTTCAGTAATTACCAGTTAGATGATCACCTCCTCCCCTGAGCTATCTAAAGGGCCACGGAAGAGGAGGAGAGCATTCATTATAGCCACAAGATAGTAATTTTGGAATGTGGAACATGTCCACATTGGTTGGGATTTCTCTTAACAGAAGTGTAAAGTGATTTGGAGGGAAGGAAGATAACTGGCCATTTCAGGGTAGGAAGAGCAAAAAAAAAAAAAAAGAAAAGAAAAGAAAGGCAGGAAAGATGTTTTCACTTACTATGCAAATATCCTGAGGGCTTTCCCTGACAGAGGAACAGTTTGGTAAATGGGAAAAGCTTTGGGAAGGAATTTGTTCAAGTTTCAGCTTTGCTTTTTACTTTATATAAAACATTGGTCAGTTTGTTTTCACCTTCCTGACCCTTGGTTTCCTCATCTGTGAAATGGGTATGTAACAGTACCCAGCTATTGGGATTATTGCAAAAATTACATAATAAAATTTACCAAAGTACTTACCTGTATACATTCCAAAAAGCAATAGTTTAAATGTACTAAAATTTTAGAGATAACATCTCTCTGCGGTGGTAGGTATTTAGTATGTACTTCACATCTTGCCAGAGGGTAATTGTGGTTGTTGACTGCGTGCCAAATATATATGTTCCTCTAGGGAAGAGTACGTGTCCCAATAAATACTTACTGAACAAAAAGTTTGAAATGAGTGTAATGAACAGAATGGCCCTGTTACCAGGTATTAGCATAGAAAGCGAAGAGAATGTATGATTTTTACCTCTTGCCACACAACCGCCTCGGCCTGGCTGGGTGAGGCTTATCCCTCAAGTAATTAATGATGTTCACTTCTTGCTTGGGAAGCAGAGCAATTCCGCAGGAGGGTGGAGGGAGAGCGTTTCATTCCTGGATCGTAATTCCAGTAGCAGCTGTTTCCTGCTAACAGAGAAATATGCCTGCGCTAACGACTTCACACTTCCAGCAAAAACATTTCCCCATGGTACACAGTAAGCTGTTGGAGGACAAATGTGTCGTGTTTGTTTTCTTCCTGGAGACGCAGAAGCGTTAATCAGAGTTGACTCATTCTGTTTCTACATGCTTCTCTACCTCCGTGTCGGATGATTTTCCTAGCTCAACAGCATTTTCTGTTTTGAGTGGCGGAGCATTTTGTCAGAGAGATATCATCTTCATCACTTCTGCTCATGGAACGTGTCCAGAGCTTCCCTAGTTGGGACATTTTCAAAAATGAAAAACTTGAGGATGGTCTTGCTGTGTGTGTGTGTGTGTGTGTGTGTGTGTGTGTAAAATGAACACATCTGTGTATATTGTTAATTGAAAAAAAAGTTTGCAAAACAACATACGCCAACCCATGATGTTTCAAAACAGACATCTCCCCCCAACACACACACACAGACACACCCATATCTTGTTAAAGTCAGTGTATTAACAATGATAACAACGATGTCTGGGTATAAAAGTGAGATTAACATGTAGTGTTCAGTTTATTCTTTGCACTCTCTCTGTCCTCTAGTGTTTCTTCGGTCAATACTGTTCTTGTAATGAAAGGTGAAATCTGTAAGAGGACAGGCCTCAGAGTTTCAGGGAACAGAGCCATAAACTCTGCAGTTGTGAACGTGTCAGACCTGTGTTTGGAAGGAGCACACGCAGAAGCACGTGCAGCTGTTGAAAGACCCCACAGGCTCAGCGTAACCTTCCCTCCTCTCACCGTCCAAATGCCTGGACTCAGTGGTACACATGCTGTATAGAGGTCCCTCTGGCAATCACTGACTAAAGTCTCACTTTTTTGGAAGTATCTTGAGTCCCCGGCCCCCAGTACCATGGCTGTAGCTTTGATTCAGGCCCCCAACATTGCCCATCAGCCACCTTCCCCAGCCACCCCCCTGAATGCACATGCACGTGCTCACTGCTTGGGCGGACCCTTCCCTAGATTTCCAGAGCCAGTGGGGCGGGAATGTGAGCTCCTGAGCACGACAGGAAGTTCTCTCCCCCACACACAGCTCCCCATGGGCATCACTGCTGCCACCTGCTCTTACCCCCCGGGGGCCTGCACCCGCTCCTCCTCACTGTTCTGCCCTCCTGCCTTGTTCAGAGCCCCCTTCCAGGCCCTGGCCAGGGCTGCCTCTACCGGCCACGCCTCGCTCAGGCATCACACATTCTAGGTCCCTGCCTGGGTCTGTTTTCCGTAGCTGCCTGAGGGCACAGAGCACTTTCCATATATGTTTGGAATGTTGCAGAAGCTTACTATTTAGCCAAAGAAATAAGTAAAAAGTATTTCAAATAGGCTTCTAAAATTTCTCATCAGTTACAAAGGTAACTGGAGGAAAATCAAGTGATTGGAGAAGACATGAAAGTAGAAGTGAATCTTGGGCACCCCAGCTCTCTGTTTCTAGCCCTTACTCCTCTCAGAAGGAGATGTTCTGTCGTGTGCTGGGGCTTCCGGCACCTTCCTGAGTCTGCGCTGCATGGTGGAAACAGGAGGAGGACTGGGACTTTGGTCCACTCAGACTGGGTTCTGCTCTAGGTTCTGCTGTCTCCTTACTGGGAGGTTTTAGGAACATTACTTAACCTCTCTATTCCTCCACTTCTTCACCTTACTTAGGATGAGAACCTAAAATGACTTCCCTCACAGGTGCTAGCACATCAGATGGAGTATAACAGGCAACTAGAATGCTTTCACTCATTTCACAAAACATTTATTGAGCGCCTGTTGTATGGCAGGCCCATTTTGGTGAACAGAAAAGTGTGTTCCCTTAGCGGGAAGAGAGAAAGGGAAGGAAATAAGAGATTAAGAGCCAGAAGACAGTAGAGTGGGTGTAAAGAGGATGGAAAGTCGCCAGAGGGGGTCAGGCGAGGAAAGTCATCTCTGAGGAGGTGCCGATTTTTGAGAGATCTGCAGGGAAGGAAGGAGAGAGCCTGCAGCTGGGGGGAGGGGGGGGGAAGGGGGGTGAACCACGGTAGGGAGGCCTGGGCTCGTCACCACCCAGCAGAGGGAGCTGCAGGCCCAGTGGCAGGAGCTGGTCAGCAATGGAGTCCTGGTAGGAATCTTCAGCAGTAAGGACTCAATAAATACATGTTTTCTTTGTTTTTTGCTTTCCTTAAACAATATGAAAGCATTTCCTCAGCTGTACACAGTGATGTAGCCCAGGGCAAGCCACTCAGTCTTACTTTGATTTTAGTTTGCCAAAATGCCAGGAAGATCATACCTTCTTTAATCAAATATGCCTCTAAATTAGTACTAAATGTCGAGAGAGTGCTTTGAAATTTTGGAGAGTTATACAGACTTGGGTTTCTAGTATTACTCTAGTGATTCCTGAGCCTTCTGGGGCCTTGGTCTGAGGACTTGGGGCATACCACTCAACTTCTGGCGTTTGTGGGCTCAGTACTGGCTACGTTGGCTGCTTCAGCAATCAGGAATTGTGTTTTCTGCTCCTTAAATTCACATGTGGGGTGATAGGTCTTTTGTCAGGTGTCTCCCTGGGATTTGGGGGAAGAACACTGTGTAGGCAAGGCCTGTGTCACGTGCAGTGCGTGTTCTTGGGGCAAATGTCAGGCCAGTAGGCTTGACAGAATTCCAAGGGGATAAATACCCTGTGTCATCATGATAGGAGTTGGGCCAACTGTTTAGAACCCTTACCATCAAAAGCTTTCTGGTAGTGTATACCCTGAGGTAGTCCATGCTTAGAAATGAGAGGTGAATGGTGCTCTTTAACCCTTCTGAATACAGTTGATACTAAGGTATTTTTTTTCTTTCTGAAAATGTGTCTGTTCCTTGATTGTATTTGTTGGTGAGGTTGTCCAGAAACACTGGAGTAATGTGGATTTGGGGAGGGAAAAAAAATCATCCAGTTAATCCTCTGCTACATTCAAAGGTACACGGTGTCTAAAAAATTCTTAAGTTTTTCGGAGAGATTCCTGGACTTAGGGTAAGAACCTGAAACCTCTTATTATGCGTAATCACCTGAAGTAAGCGAGAGAAGTTCTTCCTTCTGTCTGGCTCAGATCTTCTACGATTTGAGCGAATTTTTTCATTTGTACAAATGGAAAACAGCTGTCCCGCCTTCCCCCGTAACCACCTTTCATGTTCTCGAGGATGGTTATTAAATCACTCTCTGGCCTTCTTTCCTCGGAACTAAATAATGCCTTCAGCCAATCTTCAAAGTGCCCATTTTCCACTCCTTTAATCATCTCCTGATCTTTCCTAAGCTTTTCTCCCATCTTTCTTTAAATGTGGATGCCAAATTGGAACAGAGCATTCTGGGGCGATCTCAGGGTGAACTGGGACCGCCGCCTGTTCAGGCTGTCCAGGGTGATTGTCATTCCTGTGATAATGCAGCCGTCTTACCAGCACCCAGCAGGATGAGCTGTAAGACAGCTCCCTTTCCGGGAGGGTGGGGGGGGGGGCAGTTGTGGCTGCAGCTGTAGGTTTTAGAGCCTGAGGCCCATAGCAAACCAAACTCCAGGTCCATTCTGAGAAAAACTCACAAGGCCTACAAACTCCCGCCTCCCCCTTTTGGGCTTGGAGGCCAGTTGCATAGTGCAGGACCCCTCTCCCAGGGGCTTGTTCCTCTTAGACAGAACTGTCCTGCAAGGGACTTCGCGGCCTGTGTCCATGCCCCAGTCAAACGTCCGTGCCGTAAACATGAAGTCCCTTGGGCTCTCACTTCCTCCCCGAGACAGCTTGCTCTGGAACAGATTCAGGACAAGGGGCATTGAAATCACAGTGGGAGGAGGATCTCGAAAAACAGTTGAGCAAGTGCAGGAAGGTAAACAGTTAACTTGCCTAGTGTCCTTTATGGAGAATGAGAGGTACAGCGTGTCGTTGAAATTGTCTTGATCACGTGTCTTCTCTGGCTTTCGGGGCTTTGATTGAGTCACTGACATGTGACCTTTTCCTACCCTCTCCCCCCAAAATATAAGTTCTGGGGTATATTAATGGTCCTGGGATTTTTCAGAATCACACCTGTTGGTTGAGGCAGAAATACAGGCCTGGGGAATTCCGTGGCTTCCTTCAGCAGGCTTGTGTTCAAGTGAAGCCCAGCCTGGGCACACAGAGATTCACTCCTCAGTCAGCTCCTGCACGAAGCAGGCATGCTGGCATCAGCCACTGGCCAGCGTGTGTCCTTGGACACAGACAGGCAAGAGATAAGCTTGAGTTTTGACCAGAGTGATTGTGTGGAAAGATTCCATGTAGGCAGAGCCTAAATTAGCATGACTATTTAAATTGTGCAGAATCTGCATGCATTATATATGTAACCAAGACATTTGCTGATAAATGGTGAAATCCTTATTGTCTTTTTCCTCTCCAAATTTTGGGGTTCATTAAGCAGTGTCTCACAGGTCAGTTGTCTTTGCACATTTGAGAGAAGAACTAAATTTGCATCATAAGCAAAATCTGTGGACCCCTGAGACCTCACGTATGGGCTGAGTGATCACTGGGGCACTTTTGAGTCATTTGTATTTCACACTAAGATACAGAACTGAGAGCATCGGCTGTCCGTGCTTGAGGGTGTGGAAGTTGAGAGAGGTGTATTTCCATCGAGTGCACCCACTCTTCAGAGCCAGTGATGTGGATTATCTTGGTTGCATTCTGATGAATCCCCGGGATGTTTATGTACAGTTACAAAGCATGTGTGAGACTTCTGTCTTTGTTGAACAAATGCAGATTCTGCTGGGGTAGATGAGACTCCATCGCAGGTACCGCCTGAGACTGACCCTGCAGCTGAGGGGCCAGTGCACCATGTGTGACTCCCTCACTTTCTCTTCTAGTCTAACAGGCAGCCTGCTAAGCTGAACCTTCTCACCTGCCAGGTGAAACCAAATGCCGAGGACAAGAAGTCTTTTGACCTGATATCACGTGAGTCCTCTTTCTCTCCCGGTCAGTTGCTGCGTCTTCTGACCCCATGCATCTCTGTCTCTGGGCATACAAGCAGCAGCTGGCCCAGGCCAGGCCCCCGGTGCAGATCTCTTCATTTACCGTGAGTGCCCCCGCAGCAGGGAAGTCAGGACAGGGTCAGATCCGACCTGCAGGAGAATCGAACTGGCATGCGTTCATTCAGCTAGACTAGTTCTTGACTGGGAGCCCACAGTTTTATCCCCTTGGAGAGATTTTTGTACATGCATTCCTATTTCCCTCTTAGATCTGCTGAATCACAGTCTTTGCTGTGATGTGCAAATATTTTTTTAAGAAACCCCAGGTGATTCTGATGTGTACCTGGGGTTAAGAATCTCTGGCATCAAATAGATAAATAAAATCTTTTTAAAAAAGAAAGAAAAATCTCTGGCATACACTGCAGTTGTGTCGCTGTAACCATACAGAGTAATAACCATGCCCAGAGTTTTGTCCTTGCAAACGGGGCTCTTAAAAATCATCTTGCTTCAGTCAGAACTGCCTTCCCGCTTCGTGAATGGAAGACACGACATCCCATCACTCTCTTAATCCGTGGGTCATTGTGTGCTTTTCTCTTGTGAGGAAAGATTGCTTTCTTCTAGACTGACTCCTGTGCTTACAATGAGCACTTAAAGAAAGGATGATAGTGCCATTGAAGTGACTCACCCGTATTCTGAAATCCTACACATGAAGCTGCAGTCTCTGGCCTTCTCTCTAGAGCCCCTGGGGGCTGTCCAGCAGCTTAAATGTGTGATCTGTGTGCAGAACACCGACATACTCCCCTGCCCCTTGCAGTCCTTCTGATACGGTTAGATGAATGGAAATCCCAAAACAGTTTCAACCCAAAGGACTGAATCTGTCGTGAGACTCTTTAGATGGAGTCCAGCCTGGATTATGCAACCTCTATTGAAGTTCAGAGCCCCCATGATTTTTATGACCAAGAAATTTCCCAGGTTATTGATGAGAAAGAAATATGAAAAGTTGGAGTTAAGACTCTGAAAAGCTAAAACTCCTGGAAGAGAGAGCCTGTAGGATTTTAATAACAGTCATCAGTCATTAAGCATTTAATATGTACTAGCTGCTGTATATACATTATGGCCACTCCTCACAAGAGCTCTGTGAGTTTCCTCTTTTATGGAAGAGAAAACTGAGGCTCAGAGACATCCAGTGACTTACCCAAGGTCACACAGCAGTAAACCAAGGATTGGATTCAACCAAGGCTCTTGGGCTGTACTATGTATGGCCCATTCTTGGACAGACAACATTCTTTCTCTCTCAAGGAGCAGAGGGGTAAGAGTACCTGACCTGGAGGAGTCATGTAGAGTGACTGGTTAGTTTGACCTGAACATGACAAAACTTTCCAGCAAATTCTGAGTTTTAAGAAAGAGTCTCCCTGATGTACAGCTGCCCAAACTCTACATTAGGCTCTCCCCCCGTGACTTGGGCAGCAGCGTGAAGGGGAACCTTGAGCATGGTGAAGCCCTTCCTCCCTGAAGCCTGATTCAGCCAGAGAAGGGCTTGGGCAGCAGCGTGAAGGGGAACCTTGAGCATGGTGAAGCCCTTCCTCCCTGAAGCCTGATTCAGCCAGAGAAGGGCTTGGGCAGCTTGGCCGAGCTGCCCTGTGAGCTTCGGAGCATTTCAGAAAAGTAATTTTTTTTACAGGAAACACAGTAAAAACCACATTGAAAATGAAAAAAAATAACATACCAAACTGGCAGCTGGCCGTCTCCAGTTGGTGGAGACATGTACTTTGATCCCATAGCCTCTATCCCCCTTTCCATCTCTTTTTCCAAAAAAGTGCCAGATGTTTAATATCTGCCGTTATTTTATTGCATTTCTCTTGCACTTCAGAAAATAATATTAACAAAGTGAATTGTGTAACTGCTAAATCAAACTAGTCTAAAATTAATATTTAAACCTTACTTTTACTGTGTTTTTTCCCAGAAACTTTCATAATTTACATTACAGCTGAAGGTATTCTGCTTCCTAAAGTACCCCTTATTTTCTTTTTTGTGTTTTAGATAACAGGACATACCACTTTCAGGCAGAAGACGAGCAGGATTACGTAGCGTAAGTAGTTTTTGATCTACCGGCACAATGTCCTGAACCGAAAAGGCACTCTCTCCCATACAGCATACCTTAAAATTTCCTTTTTGTTACGGAGAACCTCTCCTGCGGCTTCCACAGCTTCTGTCTCTCCTCTACACCTTCACCTCCTCTCTCTCTGTCCGGGCGCTGAGTAGACTCTGATATCTCCTTCAAGATTCAGCTCAGGCCTCACCATCCGGGGGACCTTTTGCTTCCTCTCACCCCTGGACCTCCTCAGCACTCCTTGATGATCCTCTGGCTGAGCCCTCTCCAGACTGAGAGCTCTTAAGGGCAGGAACTTTGCCTACACCTTTAATCACATCACCTGCTCTTAGGAGGGGCTTATCTGGTGCTGACCCCATCTGCCCGGATGCTCGGCCACCGTTAACTGCGAGGGGACAAGAGGCTGGCCCTGAAGAACAGTATGGGCAGGTGCCAGCTGTGCATGAGCACAGCTCAGGAGCCCGGGGGTGGGGGGACTGGCTGCGGGGTCACACACTCCTGGGTGGGACTCCTCCCTCATCTGAACCGGCACATGACCTCAGGCAGCTCCCTACCCCCGGGTCCTGGGCCATCTTCGTTGCCTCTTGCTTTGTGTAGCCTGCCAGACAGTGTGGGACCATTACATCCTCGGCTGCCTGAAGGGGGAGGATGTTTGTGTTAAAGTTAGCAGCTAAATGCTTTTTGTAGCATTCACGTTTTCAGATCCTGGTCCCATCGGTGACACACAATGAACGCTGTTTTCTTCCCTTACTGGTGTTCTGGAGAGCCACGGAATTCTGTTCACCCCCCTTTCACCTTACATTCATCCCTGATCTGTCTCTCTCTTCCAGCCCTCTGGAGAATTCCACTCTTTCCCAATTTCAGGAAAAATGATAAGGGTCAAGAAGAAAATAAAGAATGGGTTGAAAAGATGCACAGTAAGGAGACACAGAGCACAAAGGGTAGGGGGGGTTGGTGAGAGAGAAGATAAGGCACGTGAAGGAAAAGGAGAAAAGTCTTTGACCCATTCATTCGTCTGAAGGTTTAGTGAACGCCGATTGTGGGCAGAGAACTGCGCAAAGCATGGGGAATACAAGGCCCAGTTAGACAGAGCCCATGCCCTGAAGAAACTCGGTCTATGCTGGAGGACGAGGCAGGGGGCAGAGTGCAGGGGTGGAGGAGGCAACGTGCTGTGGGAACACGCGGGGGCATGCACCCTCTTGGCTGGTTCTCGGGAGTCGTGCTCAGAGTTCCAAGAGGAACCGAAGCAGCCCGAATCAGCTTGGGAAAGTGCAGGAACACTATAAATGCTCTGTGCCATGGAGTAGATCCCACTGGCCTAGAGGCAACACGGAGGAAGAGGAGGAAGCAGCTGATGGCTAGATGTTACTGATCTGGGGTTGGCCACCTCGAGTGGCTTGGAAAGAAAGAAGAACAGGGGAGAGGTCAGGAGGGCTGACCTTCCACCCTCAGACTCAGAGAGTAGTACTCAGTGAGGTCATATGATGCTTAATGCACATCAGACCTTGTGGATCTTCACAACCCCAGAAAGCAGAGGCTCTTATCCTTTGTTTGAAATCGCGGACACTGAGAGGCAGTGTGCCCGTGGCCACAGTCCCGGGAGCCTCAGGGTCTTGTGGTCGAGTTAGGGAAGGAGGTCCTTCAGGGTACAGTGGGTGTCTCCATGCCCTCAGTATTGGTGCTTGTGTGAGCCTGCAGGGGCCCGCTTACCATCTCTCTGATAGTGTCGATCACGAGGTTGCTTACTCGGCCCATTTTGCAGATGATTAAACAAATTACATGAGGTTGAGGGACTTGTTTTGACCTCAACACAAAATGGTAGATGTGTGATGGGCACCCTGGCCCTCTCGCCCCCAGGGTTCCACCGTTCCCAGTTCACCACACTGACGCCTGAGACGTTCAGCTGTGTGGTGGGAGTCCACGGGTTGCCGGACAGGCCTGGGAGAGTCCAGACCATGACGTTTGCCTTCACTTGGGTTCACATCACTGGGTTTACTTTTAGCAACATCAGCCTTTGTAAGACATGGGAATAACAGTAGGTGCGTGATTCAGGCCCCTTCTGGAAGGTAGCCGTGAAAGGCGATGTGAGCAGACGAGCATCCCTGGTGCTGATGGGGCTCACTGGGTCCTGCTAGAGAGGGTACAGCAGGCGGTCACGTGTGTGGGCACACCGGACATGTGTCCCAATAAGAATCTCCTGGACTGGAGCACCTGGGTGGCTCAGTTGATTGAGCGACTGCTTTCGGCTCAGGTCATGATCCTGGAGACCCGGGATCAAGTCCCACATCGGGCTCCCTGCTCGGCAGGAAGCCTGCTTCTCCCTCTCTCACTCCCCTTGCTTGTGTTCCCTCTCTGGCTGTGTTTCTCTCTGTCAAATAAATAAAATCTTTAAAAAAAAAAAACAAAAGAATCTCCTGGACAGAATTCCTAAATCACCTTGGAATATTGCTTCCCCTTCTCATATTTCACTCTCTCCTCCTCTTTTTTTCTCTTCCCCTCCCGAAACCCCTACATGGGAGAACAGGTAAGACATCTGTGTTAGACAGGGAACACATCCGCTTCGTTTTTGTTCGTATCTCAAATCGAAGCCGTTCATATTGTATTTGTTCTGATTTACAGAGAGCTCAGCCCCAGTTTGGTCAAAGAGGTAGAGGCTTCTTGCCCATGGGACTTAACACCCTTTAGTAGAGGGCTTGCTTGGTCCATCCAGCAGCTGTGACACATCTGCACCTGGCCTTCTCTAGGGCTGGTGGTGACGACAGGGGGCTTGGTTTTGAGTGATATCGGAGGGAATGACATTCTGCAGAGGAAGCGCATGCACACACACACACCACCCCCCACTCCAGATTAGGTTTTGGTTCCTCATTGACTTCCTTCTGCGCTATGTAGAGAAAGTACGCTTTCACAGCATCCCTGAGATTCTTTCTCATGTGAAAGTGTTCAGTGGAATTAAACGCAGAAGACACTGTGCAGGAGGAGGCGGGTCCCAGACAGAGGGCATCTGCATGTCTTGTCAGTAAGGAGATTACAGGCCTTGTTTGCAGGGCTTTGGGACTGAAGATAAGATCTATGAAGCTCCTAGTGTAGTGGCCAGTGTTATTAATCCTGCAAACTCAAAGCAACTTTAGAGTCTTAAAATACAACAGTGCATTATTTTCTTTCTTATGCTTGTTGGTATGCCTGTTACTTTCAAGTAATTTAAAAGTTCATTTTTTTTATTGTCAGAACTAGTTGCTTTTTTATTGTCAGAACTAGTTGCTTTCGGCTCAGGTCATGATCCTGGAGACCCGGGATGTGTTCCCTTAGAAATGTAGCGAATCCATTACACCAAATTTGAATTATTCCTACAGCTGGTTATTTGTCCTTAAAATATGTATTTTCTAATTATCAGAACCAACTCCTTTATTTCTTTATTTGCCCTAATCTCTTGAGTGAGGAGGGAGAGGTGGCATAATGAAGGAACCCCAGAAAGGGACTGGGGGTAGGGAGGTTTCAGCAGCATGTCTCCGTCCAGTGTGACCCCCGTCCTGCTGGCGGACCCCGAGAGTCATAAACCGCTCTAGGCTTGTGCTTCCTCATCTGTAAGGACTGTCAGCCCCAACTCAGAGACTTGCTGCAGGATTACATGTCAGATTACAAGGAGGGGCGCCTGGGTGGCTCAGTCAAGTGTCCAACTATTGATTTCGGCTCAGGTCATAACCTCAGAGTCGTGAGATTGAGCCCTGAATCGGGCTCCGTGCTGCCTGTGGAGCCTGCTTGGGATTCGCTCTCCTCCTCTCCCTCTGCCTCCCAACCCCCCGCCTGTGCCACCACCACTCAGGCTCTTGCTCTTAAAAAAAAAAAAAAAAAAAAATTCTAAGTCCTCGGCATGCAGTAGATCCTGGCGTGTTAGATCGCCAGACATCATAAGGCTTAAGGAAAACAAAGCGGAGACTGCAGTAACACAATGCCACTGATTAAATACCCTGCTGAGCCCAGTGTTTTGAGTTAAGAATCCAATTTCTGGTTTTTAACTTGAGGTTAAATGATAGAAAAAATATTCTTTTATTTAGAAGGTATTGAATGACACCCCCCGTTCCCCACACCCCCATTCCTAGGTTTTGGTTTCGAGGTGCTGAGTTTTCAGCAGCACAGCGGAAACGCTGAGCTGTGTCACTCTTTGTTACAACACACGGAAGCTCTGCCCTCCTGCCGTCACAGGCGCGCCTTGCAGTCATCGTGCCCCAGGTGATTCGGTTTGGTTTGTGATTTTCATTGCTGTGACTGACGTATTCTAAACTTTTTGTGGAGAGCCCTTTGTGTCACATCTGTGTCATCCTGCAAGACACACAAAAAACTGAGGCTCCGCTCTGAACCTCTGTGCTCTCTGTTCCGGGCAGTTATTAGCTGGCCGCACGGTAGGTGAGAACAGACTGTGGTTTGGAAATGTTTTTCATTTTCTTCTTGAAAAAAATTAACTGCAGCGCCTGGGTGAAGCAGCTGCCGTCAGCTCAGGTCATGATCCCAGGGTTCTGGGATCGAGTTCCGCGTCGGGATCCCTGCTCCATGGGGAGCCTGCTTCTCCCTCTGCCTGCCGTTCCCCCTGCTTGTGCTCACTCTCTCTGTCTGTCAAATAAATAAGTAAAATCATTAAAAAAATAACTTTGGTTTTTTTCTCGCTCATGAAAATAATAAAGCCTGTGATAGGTTTGGAAAATATAGAAGGGCAGAGTCAAGCAATGCATCTGTCCATTATTCCTACAGAAAATTACTCAGAAAAAGCTGGTATTAACATGTTGAATTTCCTTATTTATTTCACAAAACATATTGTGAGCATTTCCCCAGTGTCATCTAAAACTTAGTTGAAAACTTTGTCAGCTATACTTCAATTCTAAAAGATCAATCTGGAAAAATTAGTTGAAAACTCAAATTTTACTATGTGATTAACTGTTCCACTCTGTGGTTGTTTCATGCTTTATTAATGAGCCCTTGTTATTGTGTATTTAGGTGGCTTTATGCTGGACCCGTAGCAGATGGTTGTTTTGTTCAGTTCATACTGTGATCATGCTACATAAGTGATTTCATAGTCTGTGCTTTTTATTTCATATTGTTCACAGCAGCATGTTGCTTTGCCACAAGCATAAATTCTCACGCCTGCTCATGAAATAAATAAGTCCTCCATTTTCGATTCCAAGCCGCCCCTGCCCGTCCCCCACCGCAGTGGACTTCCAGAGAACAGATGCCTTATGCTAAACTGTTTCTTGCCTCTTAATCCATTTTTCACCAGTTGTTTCTCTTCCTTGCATTGGGTTGGTCCCACGCCGAGTCGTCTTCATTCTGAGACTTGCTTGCTTCTGCCCAAAGGGATGTGCACACGCCTTGTCACCCCTGTAGGTCCTCAGTGGTGTGGACTTTACCTCTCCTCTCTCTGCTCTCCCCTCTCCCCTCTCTCATTTTCTCCACCACGTTACCTTACGTTCTTTTAACTTTCTCTTTCCTTTGGATTTATTTCTTTCATTTTTTTTCTTCCCTCTCCTGCTGGCGGGGGCAGAAGGGGTCTCTTTTGGAAGTTCTTGACAAAAACAGATCCCTGCTCATACACCTCCCTCGTTTTTTTGACAACAGATGGATATCAGTATTGACAAATAGCAAAGAGGAGGCCCTCACCATGGCCTTCCGTGGAGAGCAGAGCACAGGGGAGAATAGTCTGGAAGACCTGACAAAAGCCATCATCGAGGACGTCCAGCGGCTCCCCGGGAATGACGTCTGCTGCGATTGTGGCTCATCAGGTATTTGCCCCCAAACTGGAGCCGGCTTCTTAAACAGCCTTTCTCCTCCCACAGAAGAAACATGAGCTGGTTATTTAAATCCTTACCTCCTTATGGACATAGACACACACCCACCGCTACTTCCAGCTTGAACGGTCCCACCGCTAAGCTGCTTTTACACGTGCTGCATACTCAGCCTGGAAAACTCCCACCTGCTCTCCTCAAATGCCCCCAGGTGGCCACCTGCCCAAATGGTGCCAGTTAAGTGAGCACCATGCACATACAGAGAGAGCCCTGGCTGCAGAGGCCAACATCCTGGTTTCGAATCACCAGCCTGCCACTCACAGCCTGGACGACCTTATGCCAAGTCCCTTTACCAGTGTTATCTTCAGTTTCCTATCCTAAGATGGGTTAATAAACCTCTGTTGTTAAGAGGCCTTAACGAAGTGCTATATCTGAAATCGTCCCAACCCGTTGTACATTACTTTGCTTCCTTTCTGCCCAGTGAACCCCCCAACCTCTATGTCACATAGGTGTCCCCTTCCCCCAAGCTTCTATCTTCAGGTAACACCTGTATTATGTAGGTATTGACAGGAGGTAATATGTGTTGAGTGTTGCTTAAATTGTAATAAGGACTGTGCTAGTTGTCTTAGCTTCTCTTCTGTTATTGAATCCTTGCAGATGCTCTGTGAGTAAGATACTGATATCTTCACCATTTTAGAGAGGAGAAAACTAGGGGACTCCAAGAAGTGAAGTGACCTCCCAGAGTCACACATCCAGTAGGGAGCAGAACAGGGATGCAAACCGGTGGTTAAGCATCATGATACACTTTCTAATTGTTTTCCTTGTGAAAATGGACTTCTCCATACCCGTGCCTTGAGCACCTCAGAGACACGGCCCCTGCTCCTGTGTGCTCATGCCCCTGTGGGCTAGGAGTCCAAGTCCTCGGGTATTGACCCCTCCGAAAGAAGCTTGCCACAGAGAGTGAACCCTGAAGGTTTTGGTGACACGGGAATGCTCATTCCCCCATTGTGGAGCCCTTGGGGGTTGTAGAAATAGCTTAGGTCTGTGAAAGAAGCCTTTGACGTTCAGCATTAACAGCTGGCTTATTACCAGGAGGTACCTGTGGAGAAGTCGTGACTAGGATGGCAGGTCAGTGTGGGTTGTAACTGGAGGTTAACGACAGCTTAGGAACCATGTCCCCTGAGCTGCGCATCAGTCCGTCACTGCCGAGGATGCCACCGGCGCTGGGGGAGTGCCCCTCTCAAGGATGTTTCCTGCGGCCTCACAGGAAAAGTCCTCACATTTTCACAAGAATAAAGAACTTAATTTTGTTTTTAATTCAATATTGAAAGAAAAATTTTTTTTAATTTCTTTTAGCCACCATATCACCCTCGGAGAAGCTGTGTAAGCGTCAGATGAGCCCCTAGGCTAAACTACAGGCTTCTATGCCTTCCATTGAAGTCTTTCCATTTTAATTCTTAATAAGCTTTACTACTCTTGTTTTAGCTTCTTTTGTAGTTGGCACACTAAAGTTAGGGTGTGTTTGTTTCATCGTCTTCAAAATGTTCTTTCCACACAGAACCCACCTGGCTTTCAACCAACTTGGGCATTCTGACCTGTATAGAATGTTCCGGCATCCATAGGGAAATGGGGGTTCACATTTCTCGCATTCAGTCTTTGGAACTAGACAAATTAGGAACTTCTGAACTCTTGGTGAGTAATGAATGGCCTATACTCAGAAATGTATTATTGTCATAAATATATGTCATACAAGGCTTTGGAGTGTCCTTTTTCTGCTGAGTACAAATGATTGCAGTTCCTGAATTTCGTGAATTTGCATGGATATTTAAAATTAAATTTTGTGGTATGTAATGTTGGCTATATTTCCTTTCTAAAGAACTTGTGAATCATACGTTTCTATAATTAGTTTCACCTAAACTGGCTCTTTTCTTGTGGGATGGGCTTTTTCAAAGCTGCCTTTTTCTTTCAGAATTGGTTTTTTATATGATTGACTAGAAGAACAGTCAGGGGAATCAGGTGTGAAACTCACATGATCACTGTACTTAGTGGCCTGTGTTACTAAAAATAGCGACTAAAGGGTTCTTTCTCTGTTTTTACTATTTGTAAGTTTGTAGAAGCCCCCATGAGGTGAGAGTGGTCTGTTGGCTACGGCCTTAAAGCCCCTCACTCCTTAACCCATAACTTCTTCTAAGCATGATGGTCTTTGTGTGCACCCCTGATTTTAGGAAGTAGCAAATTGAGGAAGTATTATACTAATGCTTAACTCCCTGATTCATATCAGGATTAGAGGAAAAAAGGGTTCTGATCATATAGCTAACACATTCTTCTTGAGTGTGGGAGTGGTGTCGCTCCATCTTGACTTAAGCTAATGAAACCCAGTTGACAGCTAGAAATAGGGAGAGCAAATCCTAAACATGTACCAGGTGATGAACCCAAGATTTTCCCCTGGAGACCTGATAGCATGAATGTCTCTTAAGCCTTGCATTGCTCCCCAAATTATCTGAACGACCAGAGTTCCTTCAGGACTTATTTTCCTGGAAGGGTCTTGAACCCAGAAGCAAAATGCTTCCTGCAGAATTTTTACGTGTATCCCAAATATAAGGGAATCCTATGTCCTCCTCTGTCCAGTAAATCTGCTCAGTCTAAAAATGAGGCGTGGTGGAGATTGGAAAACAGGTGCTACCATTAAGCATTTAACCTGGATTCACGTGTGTAACCTGCTGTCTAATCTCAGAGCATATTGTATTATAGCATTTCTCATGTTGTATTTGTAAAAATTATTAGTTTTCTTATCAGTGGCACCGCTATTCTGTGTCTTCTACAAGAAGGAATGTGGTCTATCCCTCTCTTTATTTCCAGCACCCTAAAGTTCTGTGCCTGGCACATAGTAGGAGCTCAGTAAATATTTGTTGACCAGATGGATGGATAGTTTGTATCCTGAGTCCAATGGGGGGAAGACATGTATTCAGAAATCTCAAAAACAAATAATAGGAAACTTGTAAACTCATAGTAAAGAGTGGCTGTATTGTGTTCTGTTTATGTTACAGCTGGCCAAGAATGTAGGAAACAATAGTTTTAATGATATTATGGAAGCAAATTTACCCAGCCCCTCGACAAAACCCACCCCTTCAAGTGATATGTAAGTACTTCTAATATACTGAATTCTTTACCATTCTGTAATTGTTTTTCTGCCCTCACAAGCAATGTCTTAATGGTTATAGTATCTCCTCCTGCAGAGGAACCCCCAGTAGGAGGAAAACACAGAGCAAAGAAAAGTATTTTGGAATGCATTTCTGGAATGCACAAATTATATTCACTGACGTGGTCCCCTAGGTAGTTGCAGCTGCTCTGTGGAGGTGGCTGTGTCTTAATCATGGCATGTTGTGATCGACAGGACACAGACAGAAGCGATGGCCCGCTCCGATTAGATGGGCGGAAGTCCAAATGCTTACCGGTGAGGCTATGAGGAGACAGGCGCTCTGTCTCAGGCGTCGCCGCTAGGTGTGCTAATGGTCCCTTGCCCCGGAGGAGCAGAGTAGCATGTTTATCACAGTCATCAATAGATGTACTTTCTGACTTTGCTGAGCCACTTCTGGGAATTGACTCCTGATCTGTAATGGAAAAGATGAGGAACAAACAAACATTTATCTATAGGCCTCTGATTAAATAGTTTATGGTGCAGCCGCACAGCAGAAGGCTATGCACATGTAAAAAGAACAGGAAGCCGCTTCCATCCCGACTTGGGGCGATCTCTATTAGGAATTACCATTAGGTAAAAAAAAAAAGCGAGGCGTGAAGCATTGCACCACATCTCCTGCCTTCAGGTCAGGAGAAGGGGGGGTCAAGAATGCATCGATGTATGTGTTTATTTGTTTTGTGCATGAAGAAACATGAGCAGATACACAGGAGACTAAGAAAAGTGCTTACTCAGGGGTGGTCATGGGCATGAGACCTTCTCAGTAAACAGTTTTTGGTATCATTTTTATTTTGGAGTCCTCTGAATCTTTAAACCTGTTAAAAATATTTTCACATTGAATTTACACTTAAAACTTTTAAATACCATACATGACTAGGAAGACAGCTCCTGTAAATTCCAACTCGACTAAGCAGGGGAGCCTCGCATGTAGACGCCCACTGGAATGTCCAGCCAGCCCCTCCTTGGTAGTTCCTCAGACGCCACCTCTGACGAGCGCAAACTATTACGGGACACATTCAAGAAGCGTGGTGTTTTCACCCTGGAATCGTGAGATACCATCTCCCATCAGGCCTCTCAGCAGTGGTCTTTTCTTGAATTCAGCAAATGCATGCTGTCCACTCACTGCTTGCTTCGTAGGAGGTCAGGTGCCAGGGCAAGGGCAAGACACGAACCAGCTGTAAACTCTGTCCTCATGATACCGCCATCTGGAGAGGAAGGTGGCTGTCAACCACAAAGTTCGACAGCCCATTCCTCATACATAGCTATGAAGGGGTCACCGGAGAAAAGTTAGGGAGGTTGGGCACTTATTTAATATCCTAACCTAATCTCGGGGCGTCGGGCTTAACAATAGTGCTCAGAAACGGCTTGGATCTCCTTTCACACTCGTGAGCACAAATTGCACAGAGAAGTAAGGCTTTTGAGATGTGAATTTGATCACAAAACAGCCACACAGAAAGACGATCTGAAGTCACGCCGCCAAATGAGTAGCAGTAGGCCCTCAGATGCCCAAGGGCGGTCCTGCTCTCACCCGCAGTCTTAAATATTTATGTGGCCCACACCTCGGAAGCATTAAGGATAAACTTCATAATAGCATGGATCTGTATTTCCCCTTGCTCACACAGGAGGCGGCCCACTCTTGCCCATCTGCTTTGCGACCTCACATGGTCGTCTGGCCTCTGTCAGGCCTTCCCCTCAAAATGCTTGTGATTCTGCAGAATCTCTAATGGCGTGATTAAGGTTCCAGACTACTGGAGCTCAGATCCTGGTTCTGCCGATTCTGAACCAGGATCTGGGGCACATGGCCCCAGCTGTCTGTGCCAACCTCCTAGGGAGTGGTGAGGACGGAAGGGGTTAAGTTACCAGTGCTTCGAGCAGCTCCCAGCCTAGAGCGAGCACCATGTAAGGATTCACCATTATTGCCCCCACCACCGTGACCACAGTCTTCATGACCATCCCCTTGTTTGGCCCCCTGTGACACAGTTCACTCACTCACTGTTACAAAGCAACTTCTACGTTGCTGGCACGCATTAAGCTCTGATGATACAGTAGTGACCAGGACAGCATCTGTCTGACATTCTGACTGTGGAGATGAAGACACGGAGAGTGGTAGTGGGTACTCTGAAGAAAACCTAACGGGATAAGGGGGCGAAGCGTAGGAGGCCTCGTCCTCAGGATGGTCAGGGAATATCTCTGAGGGCTTGTCAGTTGATGAAGATCTAGAGGATACGAAGGATACGCGTGGGGTGTAGGGGAGTGGGGCCTGGCGGGGGGAGCAGTAGTCATGGGCACATTCACACAGTAACAAGAGGGCAGATGTGGCTGCAGGGGACTGAGCTAGGACAGTGGCAGCAGATGCCATGCAAAATGGAGGTGGGACCAGGTTCCAAAGGGCTTTATAGTCTTGAATATTAGGGGAGTTATTCTCTGTATGTTCAGAAGGCTTTAAACAGAGGGAGTGGCCAGAATGCTGCTAAACACTCTACCATGTGTAGGACAGCAACCGCGACACAGTCATCCAGCTACAGTGTCACTAGGGCTGAGGTTGAGAACACCAGCTATGGCTGGTATGTGAAGGACAGACGGAGAAGGAGTGAAAACAGAGACCGAGGAGAAACTTACAGCAGGCCCACTGAGAAGCGGAGATGGTGTGGACTAAGACAGCGGCAGCAAAGGAGGTAGAAAGTAGTTGAATTCTCAGTATATTTTCAAGGGAGAGCCAACAGGGTTTGCTGATCCCTTCAAACACAGGACATTTAATTAAATTGTCCAGATGACACCTAAGGTATGGGCCTGAGGGTCTAGGTAAATAGGCAGGACCAGTAGCTGCACTGCAGTGAGTGGGAAGGACCAGGTCTAATGGGGACACAGGGCGAGTTGTCCTGCATCAGGCATCAGGTACAGCTGTGGTATCAAATTTCAGACACCTTTAAGTTAAAGTTTCCCACCCTCCCCGCCACCACATGTCAGAAAGTCCTTTACTGGGTATGGTGCATAAACAAGAATCTTGGAACATTGAAAAAATAAAATAAATTATTTTTTTAAAAAAGCAAGAAAGTCCTTTACTACTGAGGACTGCAGCTGAGTGCCCAGAGTTAACCATCACGCCTGTGGCGAGTTCAGGAGCTTCCTACAGCTGTGGAAGTAGAGACCCAGGGTTGGAGGTGCTCTTCAGAGTGTCCTGGGGCATCTCCCCATGTGATACCTGAGGGCTCTTGGCATCATTTCTGCCAAGTGATTGTGCACCATTGGCACCGCACTTCAGTGCTGGGAAGCCCAATGGAGACGGTTGTCTCAGATTTACCTCCCAAAGCTTCCCACTGTTGATCCTCGCTCTGCCATCTCGGATAATACTAGAAAGGAAGCTTGTGTGTGAACCCATAGCCATGTGTCATTCTTTGTTCCATACCTACTCCTGGTTCCCTGGAAGGCAGTGGGACTGGTATGATTTCTAATATTTTACAGATGAGGACACAGGCATAGCTTTACCCTGGGTCTCATGGACAACATTGATATTGGAATTGAGCCAGGCCATTTCTTTCTTAAATCTGATTCTCCATCCATCACACAGTAGCTGCCTTTCAAATTTTTTAAGGTCACATGCAGTGGGAGACCAGAAGCCAGACGTCGGCCAGTCTCTCAGGTGTCTGGAAGTCCTCCAGCTCACTAGGCCATGGCCATCTTAGAAGGACCTTGACCTAAGTGTAAAGGACACCCATGAAAGTAAGATCTTGGTCACTGAGCAGAATCTGCAAGTCACCAAAGGCAGTGTGCTACCATCAACCAGCTTCCTCCTTCACTGCTGACCCAGGATAAAAGGAAAAGGCATCAGCTCGGTTCTAAGCAGTGATGGCAGGCTATGGGATTGGGGCGGGGAGGGGACAGCAGCAGCCTCCACTGATGGAATAGATTTTTCTGAGTGAGAAATTTTATGTCCCATGAGTTAGAGCTTTCTCCAAAAGAAGAAAGCACCTTGTAGGTGCTATATATTCTTTAATTCAAAACACACCAATGAGTTATTCTCCCCATTTTCTGATGGAAAAGCTAAACCTCATGAAGATGAAGTAGTTTTCCCACAGTCATGTAGCTCCTGTGTTGTCAGAACTAGGATTTGAGCCCGCAGTCCATTTACTGCTTTTGTTATTAAGTGTCTCATGTAACTAGGAAAACTGTGGGATAAGTTCAGGTATGGCTAGCTTCAGGATGTCAGACTGTATGATCAGGACCCTGTCTTGCTCAACCAA
The DNA here is from genome assembly GCA_004023965.1 of Spilogale gracilis. NCBI lineage: Eukaryota > Metazoa > Chordata > Mammalia > Carnivora > Mephitidae > Spilogale > Spilogale gracilis. Next base: position 23,611 of record PITA01004960.1, on the reverse strand, counting down.
CTCTTCTTTTCATTCCTCTGAGCAGAATTCTGTCTCAGCCTTTTGTGGAAAGTGGCAGAAGTAACCATCAGGCCACTTAGATCAGACACTCACTGTAGCTGGGAGATGGGCTCAGTCCCGGAGCTTGGGACGGGACTACAAGTAGAGATGGGGTGAGACCTCAAAAAGAGAAATGCACACACCTACTCAGACTTTGGGAGTGTTACCCATGACAGTCTCCTGCTCCCAACTGAACCTGTAGGAAAAGCAACTCCCCTTTACTCTGGAGTTCAGTGCTTGGCCTGTGGGAGCCACTTTAAGGACAGCCTTTGTGAGCCTCAGATTCCTTACCTGTTAAAATATGGAGTTGTGCCAGATGACTAAAATTTTTTCAGTGAAGCTCTGGAAACTTTATTGGTCTTTTAGAATTGTTCTTTTAAAACTTAGTAATTTCTTTATGCTTATGTGTATCTGAATTTGAAGTAGTACATAGCAGATTTCTCAAGATGGAAAAAGAATCTATGACCTGTGTGCCCATTCATTTTGTAACTATGTACTACTTACACATATACTAGTAAATATATAAATCAGTCTCTTCATCCTATCTGTGATGAGATAACTTGGTCTAAAACCTGGTTTGTTAAAATCCTGAAAGGAGTCTAGGAGAGTATATCTCACTTTAAAGAGAATTGTTTTTCAGGAAAAGGTAGGTTTTTCTTAGCTTGTAGAAAAAAAAAAATTTGTTCATATTGCTCTCTTTTAGGACTGTACGGAAAGAATATATCACTGCAAAGTACGTAGATCATAGGTTTTCAAGGAAGGCCTGTTCATCTTCATCAGCTAAACTGAATGAATTGCTCGAGGCCATCAAATCCAGGGATTTACTTGCACTAATACAAGTCTATGCAGAGGGAGTTGAGCTCATGGAACCACTGCTGGAACCCGGACAGGTAAGGCTCCACTGAAATCATAAGATAAAATGGAATGTGGAAAATGAGTTTAAAAGATAATGAGATTCTGATGCATTGAGTGACCATGTCTAAATCAGGACAGTTTGAGAGTAAAGGGGTACTATTAATAATTACTTCCAGGTAACTGATGTGAATAAAGCTGCCGTAGGCAAAGTAGGACATACGATTACCCTACTTATACTCATCCTGTCCTTTTCAGGAGCTTGGGGAGACAGCCCTGCACCTTGCAGTCCGAACTGCAGACCAGACATCTCTCCATTTGGTTGACTTCCTTGTACAAAACTGGTATGGTTTTCATTTTCCCCGAATATGCCTTCTAAGTTAACACAAACCAGTCTTCTCAGGGACCCAGATCAGGAATCAACAAGCTTTCTATAAAGAGCTAGGTACTATTTTAGGCTTTGCAGCCCATGAGGTCTCTATCACAACTCTTCATCCCTACCATTGTAGTGTGAAAGCAGCCATAAGCCATACGGAAATGAAGTGAGCATGGCCATGTTCCAATAAAGCTTTATTTATAAAAACAAACGGGGGACCAGACATGGCCTATGGACTGCAGTTTGTCAGCTCTTGGCCTAGAAAGATGTAAAATCCTGACTGTGTCAAAACCTGCTGGATTAGGAAAGATTGAAAGAGGGAGAACGTTACAGCACAGGTCAATAGGATCTGTCAGTCTTCATTTTTCATAAGTTCAATATAAAACTACAGTGTCGGGGCACCTGGGTGGCTTAGTCAGTTAAGCATCTGCCTTTAGCTCAGGTCATGACCCTGGGGTCCTGGGATCGAGTCCCGTGTTGGGCTCCCTACTCAGCAGGCAGTCTGCTTCTCCCTCTCCCTCTGCCCTTCCCCATGCCCACTCATGTGCGTGTGCGCTCTCTCTCAAATAAATAAAATATTAAAAAAGAAAGAAAGAAAGAAAAAGCTGCGGTGTGTGTAGCTGACTCAAGAGCTAATTCAATTTGGGGACATGCTAATAGGACTAAATATTGAACACAAGAAGTTCGGACTTGCTATATTCTTCAGTGGGTAGTTCTGTAAGCCACAGATTATTAGGAATAACTAGAGCTCATCCAAAGGCAAGTGGTCAAAAAGCAAGGGGATTTGAACCCACATATGAAGAATGGTGCCTGGACACAAGTCATGTTGTGTAAATATCCACACGTCTTCCTTAGAGGTCGTACAGTGTGGTAGTTAAGCGTGTTGACTCCGGGACAGACTGCCTTTTTTCAAATCCCTGCTCTGTCTTCTGTGCCTTGATAGTCTTGAAAGCAGGTACTTCATCCTCTTTGTGCCTCGGTGTTTTCATCTGTAAAACAGGTGTTCATAACCTGTCCCACTGAGTGGTTGTGAAGATTTAATGAACCACGGAACATAAAAGCTGAGAGTGTCCCATCCGGAGGCACTCGAGCAATGCTGGCTAGGGCTGTCATTGGGTGACTTATAAGTGCAAGTGTAATGTTCGTAGCTTCCTATTTTGCCCTGCTTATAAGCAGATCTCAAGCTTGACTCCATTGTTTGCACAGAAATGAGTGGTTAATCTGTAGTTGTAAATTATTTATGTCCTATTTAAATAGTATTTTAAGTTATACTTCTTTCTGATCATATTTTAATTTTTCAGTGGGAACCTAGATAAGCAGACCGCCCTGGGCAACACAGCTCTCCACTACTGCAGCATGTACAGTAAGCCCGAGTGTTTGAAGCTGCTTCTCAGGAGCAAGCCCACTGTGGGTGTCGGTAAGAGTGACCAGGAGGCGGCATCCGGTTGGCCAAAACCAAGACTCATATGTTGCATTATAATTTGATTGCTGTCTGTAGCCTTTTCAAGATATACCTTAGATAGAGGCGCCTGGGTGGCTCAGTCGTTAAGCGTCTGCCTTCAGGTCATGGTCCTGGAGTCCCAGGATCGAGCCCCGAATCGGGCTCCGTGCTCTGCGGGAAGCCTGCTTCTCCCTCTCTCACTCCCCCTGCTTGTGTTCCCTCTCTGGCTATGTTTCTCTCTGTCAAATAAATAAATACAATCTTTAAAACACACACACACACACACACACACACACACACACACACACACACACACACACACCCCTTAGATAATCATGCTGATTTCTTTTCCTTCTTTTCCTCGTGTTTTAGTGAACCAGGCTGGGGAGACTGCCCTGGACATAGCAAAGAGATTGAAAGCTACCCAGTGTGAAGATCTGGTAAGTAAAATGGAGATGGGGCATCCATTCGATGCCAACTGCCTTAGAATATCATTCTCAGAAACTGGAATTGGAATAAAAGAAACAGATCCACGTTTCTGAACATTGACTAAAGGAATTCAGACAAGCACTAGGGCTACATTTGAAAAAGTGGTAGAATGATAGATTTGTCATTCCTATGTTTTTTCAATACACTTAACAAATAGGAGCTAAGAGACATTTGAGAGATGTGATTACTAGACTACTAGACAGGCTTGTGAAGTAAGGTCATGCTTTTATGTGGCAGACCTCAGGCTTTCTCTGCAGCTCAGTAGTAAAGAAGAATTATTTGGAAGCCAATTCCAAAAATTGGACAAGTAAAGTTCAGAGTAGAATGGTTTTTGAAACGTTAAATGCCTGGCTTCTCCCGCCAGCCCCCTCCTTTTGGTCCCGTTGGTTCTCTCCTGTCCCTCTGGGCCTTCGCATGTGTGGTTCTCTTACCGGTGGGGAAGGCTGTGACAGGAAAGCTAAGGTCCAGCCCCTTGGGTTTCTGCTCAGTGCCCACTGCAGGTCAGCAGCTGTAGGTCTCTCTTCTTAGGAGATTCCTGTGAAGAAGCTATGTGCTCCCAGCCCCCATCTCATGGAGAAGAAAAGTGGGCCCCAGATCAAAGGGGTACTGACTTGAAGGGCTTACCTCTTGTCCTTCACTAACTCTGATTTCGCCTTCCAGCCAGGAATTTGCACTTTTGAGACTTAACTCTTAATAATATTTAAGAAAGCTTTTAATTTGCGAGAGAAGCCATGTTACCAAAATAAGAAAGGCTCTGCCTGTAATTCTGGGCACCTCCTCTGAAGCTGGTCCCAAGCAGCTCTGCCCTGTACAATCAGTTTTACCCTACAGGCAGCTGCTGGTGATTCATTTGAAACCAAGACTGAGGTGGGATTTGCTCAGTGGTTAGGTAATAGTGGGATGTCTAACACTTCATGGACGTGGTCATAGCCGCTGTTCCTTTCAGCTTTCTCAGGCTAAATCTGGAAAGTTCAACCCACACGTCCACGTGGAATATGAATGGAACCTGCGACAGGAGGAGATGGATGAGAGTGACGACGACCTGGACGACAAGGTGAGTGCGAACAGTGCCTCCGAGTTCGTGCCGCTGCTCGCAGGCCGCCTGCACTGTGTGGACGAGACCGTTCTTCGTGAGGCCGTCTGGGCTTGTGACCTGGGGCCATTTTTTTTGCTCAGTCTTTGATCCTTCTTGGGTCCCACAGCTATATTAGGGTTCTCTGGAAAACCAGACCCCATAGGATGTGGTTGAAGACAGAGGGAGAGAGAGTGGAATTTATTTTTAGGAAGTGGCTCACATGATTGTGGGGCCAGTGGGTTCCCGGGGTTTTGAGCAAAGCCAGCAGACAGGAGATTCCAGCAGGAGCTGATGGTGTGGTCTTGAGTCTGGAGGTGCCAAGTCTCTTCGCAAAAGTCCTTCAACTAATTGGATGAGGCCCATCCACATGATGGAGGGTAATCCCTTTTACTTGACGTCTAAAGCCTAACCCTCCACAGCGGCACCTAGACCGGTATTTGACCAGACACCTGGTCGCCATGGCCCAGCCAAGTGAACAGGTAAAATTAGCCATCAGATCAGCTACTTAATAAATAAAAAGTTGTGCGGCATTAAGACCTTAAGTATGGACGAGGCAGTTGGAAGCAAGTTCCCTGTGCTACCTCCGGTCATCTTCACCAAAACCCCACTATGGCATTGTTATTGCCCCATTTTATGGAAGAGAAAAGTGACACACACAGACTTTGCAGCCTTTTGCCTCAGAGCTTAGTAAAGACAGTCTCGGGATTAAACCTAGTTTTGTCTGACTCTCATAGAGAGTTCATGACTACCTCTGAAAGTTCATTCTTGCAGTTTTAATCAGGTATGTGTTGTTGTTGTTGTTGTTTAAGATTTACTTCAGAGAGAGAGTAGTGGGGGTGAGAGGGGCAGAAGGAGAGGAAGAAGACTCTCAAGCAGACTCCGCATTGAGCACAGAGCCCTGAGATCATGACCTGAGCCGAAACAAGAATAGTAGGACACCCAACTGACTGCTCCAGCAAGATGCTCCCATGTCAGATACATATTGAGCATTTCTTCTTTCCCAGGCGGCATGTGAGGAATAGTCCTACAAGGCGTCCTAAAAACATTCCCCACTTTGAGAAGAGATAAATTACAGCAGATAGCCATTATAATAAGAGGAATCCTTATTCCTTGGGGGGAATCCTTGACACATGTTCAGAGGGCAGAATGATTGTCTCAGCCTTAGAAAATGATGGAGACTTTACCAAGGAAGTTTACCATTAGAAATGGGTTTCTGAGGGTAAGGAGGAACTCGCCAGGCAAAAAGTGGAAAGGAACACATCCTTCCAGGGAAGGAGAACAGTATGCGGAGGTCAGGGGTTCGTGATAAGGCTGGAAGTCTGAGGAATGGTTAGAAGCGCATTGTGTGAGGTGCCTTCGAATGGGTGGGTGGGAGAGGCAGGAGGCTGCCCTGCAGGGTAAGGCAGCCCAGATCGGGAAGCGCATTCTGGGCCGAATTTGGCCTTTGGGTTTTCTCCAAGTAGTCAGAAGGCAACAGAGATTGCTCAGAGGAGGAAGTGTCCCCGGCAGCTCTGGCCGTGCTGGGGGAAGCCTGCTGGAGCTGAAGGGAGCTGTAGCCAAGGCTCGGGAGGGGGCTGGGGGCGCCTGCACCCAGCAGAGACCCCCGCTGTCCACACAGGGCTGCTGGCTCTGGGTGACCCTGAGACTCCCACCTTGGGGAGTTACATGGATGCCACCACTGTCACCAGGAGTGCTAACACAAGGGACACCTTCGAGGCCATTGAGGACAGTTTTGAATCTGGAAGGTCAGGATTGGCCCCCCAGGTGTGCATCGTCAGGGCCACAGCATGGCGGCTACTTTCTGAAGGGAGGTGAGGACTGAGGACTCTGACTGGAGAGGGTTGAGCAGGGAAGGAACGTACCGTAGAGATCGCACATGGGTGGGGAAACAGTTCAGTGCTGGTGAAGTCTTGCAGAGGGCAAGTGTGGGTTTAAGGCTTACCGTTGACCGTGCCCTTAGGCTTCTGAATCCTTCTGATTGCTACCCGGCGCCTCCCTAGTGTGACCCTGATAGTGGTGAACTGCGAATCATGGGGGCCGGACCTGCATCCCTCTTCTGGGGCTGGGTCGTGGCTGAGCTCAGAGCGTGCGGGGAGCCACAGGAACCCCCCGTCCCAGTGGAGCCTGAGTGTAGCCCTCGGTGAATACCTCACCCCCTGCACTGTATGTCATCCACAGCCGAGCCCCATCAAGAAGGAGCGCTCCCCGAGGCCTCAGAGCTTCTGCCACTCCTCCAGCATCTCCCCCCAAGACAAGCTGTCGCTGCCGGGGTTCAGCACTCCGAGGGACAAGCAGCGGCTCTCCTATGGCGCCTTCACCAACCAGATCTTCGTCTCCACAAGCACAGACTCGCCCACGTCACCAACCACAGAGGCGCCTCCGCTGCCGCCTCGCAACGCTGGGAAAGGTACAGACTTTGAGAAGGGCTCTGTGACTCTGTCCTCAGAGCTAGCGGCCTATGCAGCTTTGAGGTAAAAATCACAAGGTACATCTGAATGGCAGCGTGTGTAATGTGGTGTCAAGGAGAGCTTGAAATAGGCGCGTCACCATTTGCTAAACACCAACAACAATCCTGTGAGGTGTGTGCTTTGTGCCCATTTTACAGGTGAGGAAACTAAGGCTTATGGAGGTAGAAGGACTTGCCCAAGGTCACACAGCCTGTACGTGGTAGAGCTGAGATTCAGTCCAAGGTCCACCTGGCGCCAAACCTCTGTTGTTTCCTGTCTGATGTAGTGTGGAACTGTAGTTCTTCAAAAAGTTACCTTTCTCTACCCTAAGCTCTCTGCCTTCCAGAGATGTTATTAGTAATAGCAGTAGATAGTTATGAAGCAGTTCCTTTATGAGAGGCCCTAAGGCCAGCACTTCTCATTTTATGATCACAAAATGCAGTGGGTCCTACAGTTGCTGGCGTTGTGTAGATAAGGAGACAGTGGTTCAGAGATGGAGAGTGATTGGCCTCACGCTTTCAGTCTCTGTGATGCTAACCCAGGCCCTGTATGACCTGAGCCCACTCTCCTGACCTTTCTGATGAGGATTGTTTTTCCATGAGGCACTACCTGGGAATACTCTCCCACAAGAGGGGCATTGTGTAGTGCGTTGTCCAGAGCCTCTGCTGGGCTGGTGCTCCACCGCCCTGGTCTGTGGCAATAGAGCACTTGTCCCGTGTCCCACATCCACAGGGGGTGCCCAGCTCGAACGTCCGCGTGTTCTCGCCTGTACGGGGACGAGTTGAGATGCGAGAATCACAACGTTCAGGAGTCACCCCAGCCTAGGGGAAGCTTGGGATTTGGTCTCGGCCAGCGAATGCAAGTACAGGCTTCTCTGTGCTCAGCCGATGCTCACACAGGTTCCGAGGGCCCCTCTGTACACAATGCCATGCCTATTTGAATCACACTGGGCCTATTTTCTGAGAAATGTGAGCTTTATTCAGAACAGTGTTTTTTCAGAGCTTATTCTCCATTGAAAACTGTTATAAATGGGAGCTGTGTTCTTAGAGGGTCCCCAAATGGCCTCATAGATCATAAAATAGTGGAGAAAATGCTCAAGTAAGGTTTTGGCTTAAACAGTGCTCATCAGAGATAACTAGGGGCCGTAACGGAAGAGTGACAGCACATGTGAGCCTCTGGTTTGATCCGCCAGTGTGGCTCTTACCCTTCCATACATTAGACTAGAACGTACGTGAATAAGGTTTCAGATTCCTTACTGAAGCATGAACCCCTCCACTTGCAGACATGTGCGGCATGGTGAGAGTACTGTGATGCTGCCCACCGCGGTGTAATCCTGTTTCCTTCTCAGGATAGCAGTCAGATAAGACCAGAGATGTCCCTTTCTGTACCCCAGCGAGGACCACAGAGAACCTCCAGACCAGATAAAATACGAAGGGTTTTCATATCCTCTGACTGTGGTTACCAGCATGATAGTGATAACCTTTATAGACAGGGTGGGCCTCTACCAGTTCAGAGAACCTCCAGCTAACTGAGAATCTTGGACACGGTCTGCACAAGAGAAGGAACCAGCGTCCTGGCAACCAAGAGGCTGCCTCTCCTCCCTCCACCCCTTTCTGTAATTTTATCCCAAGGGGCCACAGAAACCCATAAAATATTCTGTCTGACTCAATGCCAAGCATCTGTCTCCTGCCTTGCATAAATTCTAAGTAGCGCTTTACCAGAGGCCCAGGAAACAAAGACCAAATCTATTAAGTGTTCCAGCTGCTAAAAACAAGTGCTCAGAGACTTGGCCGTAGCCACCGTGGTCAGGCTACTTCCCCCGAGGCCCACCCCCCAAAAGCCTGACACTGAGAATAGAAACCCCTCTCTACTAGAAGCCGAGGGCTCTTGCAGGCCGCTCCTAGTGGGACATCAGATGTAGAAGCAGCACAGGCTTCTCTTCTACTTTCTGGGGGGCTTGAGATGGGATATGGGCCTGCTGCAGCTAGCCTAGCTCGCATGCTCTTACATTTGTGTAAGTGGTGATGTTTAGAATGGAGGTCTTAGAAGACATTGTTGGAAATCAGCTGACACTCTGTGCAGAGATAATTCTCCTCTGTTCTGTGGCCCTTATCTGTTTTTCATTTCACTCTGTTGAACTGCTAGAACCATCTACATGAAAACAAGGATGTCTCGACTCTGTCACTTGGTTGCTCATTTTCCATGGAAGTGATGTTGGGGTCTCTGCTGGCAGCAGTGGTCATTTCCATGCTGTGAGTTTAGGGCCTGGATGGAGGGCGGCTTCCAGTGAGGCATAGCGGACACGCAGGATAAAGTCCCCAATATAAGAGCAGGACAGAGGGGGAACGGGGAAGGAATTATTCTAGTCAGCACAGGAATATTTTCAAGAATCTCCAGCTGCCTCATCAGAATGCAGGGAAGTTGGACCTAAATTGCCATGGAGCAAAGCGCCCTTGTGCTTGAGCAGGGCTCCCGTCAGTGTGGGGAGGCTCGGCAGGTCAGCGCCACAAACTCACTGCCCTTGAGTCGTAGACACATTTTGCTGCTTGAACTCTTCAGATTTGAAGTCCAGTGAGAGTCTGTGAAAGCTCTAAGATTAATTTTAAGTATGCAGACATTTCTCTCTCGTGATAGGCACCTGCCCCCCCTTTACAGTATATTTGTTTAGACTTGAAATTCTTCAGTGCCAAGATTGGTTTGTTTTTCATCTTTAAGCAAAATATTAATGTCCTAGAACCTGGGTTTTAGAGAGCTGGGAGGATGCTGAAAGGTGATCGCAGTCCCATCACACGCAGCTAAAGAAACTGAGCCCAGGAAAGGGTGAGCAGCTGATTTGGGGCCACACACTGGCTATTAGTGGGCAGAAAGTAAAAAGGGCCCTTAAGACTCATCAAACTAGACCTTCTGGTTTCTCCTTCCCTGCATTGAGGAAGTGCCTGATATCTATCTCGCCTTCCTCGTGGTCTTATCCTCAGAATCCAGTGAGCCAGTATGGGGAGAAGGCATTTTGTAACAGGCAAAGCCCTGCAGTCTTGGGAGAGATGCCCCTGGGACTGTCGGGCTATGGCCACAGACATCTCTAGAACACAGAGGATCGCGGGGAGCAGCATGGTGCCGCACAAGCCATCCCCCAGAGCAGGGGCTGGAGACAGACACTGCGTGCTTCTGGTTGTCTGGTTTGATGTAATTCTGTTTGTAAGTGACTTTAAGCTGGAGAGCTGCGGTTTTCTCCTCTCACCCTATTGCCCTTCTTTACCTAAACAGCGAGGCACACTAGGGTGACACGGGAGGTTGTACAGGTCAATGAGGTGTCCGGGCAGCATCTAGTCAGCGCCCTGGGAGGGGCCCGCTGTGATATTGCAGCCACAGCAGCTCCCTGACTCTCAAAAAGGCTCTTGGGGGAGAAAAGGCACCAGGGTGATGTCCCCCCAGGCTCTTGAGTAGGTGCTCTGAAGCGAACTATGTAACGCAGGCATCATGTCCTCAAGGAAGGCAGTTGTTAGGTGAATGAATGATAAATCTGGCCCCAGGAAGCTTACTTATTTAAAAGAACTAATTTTCCAAGCTTGAAGAAACATGAACCCCTGATATGTTGCAGTTTCGTCCCGTCTGCTGGTGGAGTCGGGACCATAGAATCTGGCATTAAGCAGCGCCTGTGAATATCGGGCTAGTACCCCGAGAGAAGGGGCTCCTTCCGCAAACATGCTCATCTTCTCCCTGCTCTGGGCTCTTTTTAATGTTGAGCTCACCTTGCTGAGCTTTGGGGTCTTCGTGTGAAAAACGGGACTGGATGCATACCTTGCTGGCATGCTGCTTAGAGGCTAGGAAATAACATCTGTAGCGACTAGCACTTGGCGAGCCTTCCATGGATAGGAATCTGTTTCATCTTCCTGCACGCATTCGGTTTAACAAACGGGCTGGGCCCCAGGCATGCAGTGAAGGAGAGAGAGAAAGCCGCAAGATGTGTGATGTGTGAGAGGCGGCCCGGGGCCCCGGGGTGCCAGTGTAGGAGCATGGAAAAGGAGGGCCAGGGGAGTCTTCCTTCCGCTCTCCTGCCACGCATGGGCTGCCGGGGAGCTGGCCTTGCATCCCTGGCATGGAGAGGGGGCACTGTGTCCACACCTGCTGAGTGAATAAACAGTGGCAGGGTCGGTGAGAAGCATGTCCCAGAAATGTGTGGCTAGAGTCAGAAGGGGGCTCTCCTAACACGACTCCAGATATCTCGGGGGTGAGACGGTTGACTTGCTGGAAAGTCTTTGTATGTGTGCAGCATTGTGGCCAAACAGATGTATGAGCCTCTTAGACATCGTTTCTGTGGCTTTCATCCTGGGCAGGGAGGGGGCAGGAAGAAGGGGCCTGCAGGACACGGAGCTGCCGAGCTGCCGCTGTCAAGGTGCGTTGTGGGGTGATGGCAGCTGGCCCGGGAACTGTTCTCCTAGCAGCAGCATTCCTGTACTGATGACTTTACAGTTTTCCTGGGTTTTGTGTTTTTTAACTTCACGGGAAGATAACCATTTGAATGGCTCTATATTGAACCATCCCATGGGCTGTCATCAGTGATCCGTGTCAATTTTTTATTTCTTTTTTCTTTTTTTTTTTTTTTTTTTTTTTTTTTTTTTTTTTTTTTTTTTTTTTTTTTTTTTTTTTTTTTTTTTTTTTTTTTTTTTTTTTTTTTTTTTTTTTTTTTTTTTTTTTTTTTGCCTATTTTATCAGTCTCCCCTGATCCTTTTTAAAGCGTGGCACATCTGTCCTCTTGCACTGGCCACTTGCGGGCTGAGAGCACGTCAGGGTTTTGGCCCTTAGGTGTGGCCACGTGGCACAGGCTCACTAACAAGTCACCGACTGCCAGGTGTTGAAAGGGAAGCAGAAGGAATCGTGTTGTGCTTCTTGAGTAGGGAGAGCTCTGGGCAGTTGTGAAGGAGCCACCCCTCGGCCCTTAAGTCCATGCACTGTGCTGTTAGGGGGTCCGGGGAGGCGTTTGAAGGGTGGGGAGCAGCCCATGCTGCACGGTGTGCGGTGTGCTTCACTCCTGCGTCACCAGCCCGCTGCTGACTCTGCGCGGCCTCTCTGCACCTCAGCCTTGCCGTGCCTCTGTTTCCCCATCTGAGTGCACCAATAATAGTGCCTTCCTGCTACACACAGGGCCCTTCTCGACATAAATACATTCTGTCTTTATCTACCTTTTTTTTAACATTTTATTTATTTTTAAGTAATCTCTACACCCAGTGTGGGGCTCAGACTCCACCCTGAGATCAAGAGTCTCATGCTCCCCTGATGGATCCAGCCAGGCGTCCCATCTGGGACTTCCTAAAGGACGAACCTTTCAGGTCTACCCTGTGAAAGCATCTGTCTTGTCCAGAGCTGTGTGTAGATAGAATTTCTGCTATTAGCACTTATTATCTATAGCATGGTGTGTTTAGAATATGTACGTTGCATGTCTGTGAACAATGTTTCCAGAAATTGTCAAGACAGTTTTTAAAGCTATCTTCTGGGTCTTGTTTTTTTTACTTAAAATTTCAAAGATGTACTTTTATTTGGCCTCCAAGCATGGCAGACCTCTGGGTAGATTGTTTTACTAAAAAACGAGGGGCAGTTGGGTGGCTCAGTCATGAAGCATCTGCCTTCTGCTCAGGTCATGATCCTGGAGTCCTGGGATCAAGCCCCGCATCGGGCTCCCTGCTCAGCCCCTACAGGGGGCTTTCACTCCCCCTACTTGTGTTCCCTCTCTCGCTGTGTTTCTCTCTGTCAAATAAATAAGTAAAATCTTTTTTAAAAAAAAATGTACAAGGACAATGAAAAAACATTCTACTGAGTTATGCCATGAATGATTTCCATAGACTTGTATTGTGTTCAGAATGTGCCAGGCACTACGCGACATGAAAACAACACGAATCTCACTCTGAGGGAGCTCGGGAAAAAGGCGAAGCTCCAGCTATGATGCATCACAGGGACTACTGAGTGTCATTTAGCATGGTGGTAGGTAGGTAGGTCCCAGGTAACAGCAGTCGCCCCAGGGCAAAGGGAGTGGGTTGGAGAAGGCTCTGCAAGAGGTTGCAACTGGGCTGACCCTTCGCTGATGAGGTGCAGAGGTGAAGAGGGAGCAAGTTGGGCCCAAGTGTTGTGGTCAGTGAGGACATAGGGCCATTTGCAGGAGGAGAGCAGGCTGCCATCAAGATCAGTGCCCAGCCTTGAGTCACACAGAGCCAGATTCATGTGAATGGCCAGTTTCCAGAACTCTCTGAGCCCTGCGTCTCACCGCCTGCAGGGAGATGATGAGGACAGCAGCGCTGCTCTGCAAGGGCAGTTCTAGGTCATGTGCATAAGCCTCTCGGTGTTCAGTCAGGTGCACGATACTCAGTAAATGGCAGCTCTGCAGAATTTAGGGAATGTAGAGGGAGAGTTGAAAAGTATGTGCATGGCTTTTCAGAAAGCCAGTTTCTCCGGGCTTGGTAGATACATTTCCTTATTGTTGATGATCAAGTCCTATCTGTTGAGGTTTTATTTAAACCACCTCTGTAGTCTGTGAGTTTATTACTGTCCCATGAGGGGACCTTAGTGAAGAGAGGAAACAGCATTCCCTGGGCAGGTCTCAGGAAATAGCCACAGGCTTTTTTGAGTCGCAACACTTGGGCCCAGGGATGTAGAATAAGGGCTTTGTAAACTGCCCAGAGGGAACTTAGCGGCTTTGAGATGGGCAGTGATAGCGTGCGAGTTTCCTGACCCCAGCCACGTGCTAGGCACATGTCTGAGGTATAGACCTCAATTAGGACCTCCTGAACGAATACATGAAGGTCCTCAGAGCAGGACAGCCCCCAGGAGTCCAGCGGACATCTCTGGAGCTGAAGACACAACAGAACATCCAAACAAAGTGACCAGGAGGGCTCATGGGATTGTGGAACGAGGCACACCACCTTAGGAAGAGCTGAGGCTCATTGTCTCCTCTGAGAAGACCTTCTAATAATTTCATTCCCCTCAGTGTTACTTACAGCAGCCCTGGAAGCTTTTTAGAGCCATATTTTTAAGAAACAAGATAATTTGACATAATAGTATTAGTGGCAAATGAGGAGTGGGACACTTCCTCTTATTTCCACAGGCCCCTGCAGGCCGTCCACATCACCTCCAGTCCTCCCCACCCTGTTAATCTTGCCTCCCACTCATTTTTGTATTTGTTTGGTGCTGTGTTTATTCTGTTTCGTTTTGTTTTAACTTTCTTTATCCTGTCAGAATTGCTTTACTTCCTAAGCCAGGACTTAGATTATTTTGCATAAAACATCCCCTTTAGTGGTTGAGACTGATTTTACTAATTTTAAAAGTCTTCTGAGATCTTTAAATCTTTTTTATTTTGTTTTGTTAAGATTTTATTTATTTGACAGAGCACAAGCAGGGGGAGTGGCGGAGGGAGAGGGAGAAGCAGGCTCCTGGCTGAGCAGGGAGCCTAACATAGGGCTCAATCCCAGGATTGCAGGATCATGACCTGAGCCATACGCAGAGATCTTTAAATTTTAAGAAAGTTTAAGTCTGCTTCTCGGGGACCTCATAGTGTTTTTCAGCCTTTTTTTAACTCGTGCCATACCAGCCAGATTTTACAGCTCCCTTTCAGTAAACTACTATTAAAAAACTATAGATGGGTCTGTGTGTGTGTTTTCTGGCTATGAAATTACAGTATTGAATATTTTTCAAATTTCACATGTCCCTGCTATTTCTCTCTGTTTCTGTTATTTGGTTGAGCACCCTAAGTAAAACCCTTATCTTCCTTAAAAAGATAGAAGTAACAGTTCATCTGTCCATTTATCCAGTACTTACATTACTAAGTGCAGCTTACTCTGTACTAGACCAGAAAAAATCCTGACCCTGACAGAATTAACAGTCTGGTGGGGGAGACAGGCAGGAAACAAGGAGACGGCAATCAACATCTGATTACAGATAAAGTAAAACAAAGGATATACTCCTGCAAGGAACATTGTCATCCCTTCATTCCTGAAATGCTGGTTCAGGAGGCAGAGTTTTACTCAGTTTATGGTTATAGGACAACTCTTTGGTTGGATCACTTCTGACCAGGTACACATTCAACTCTGCTTAGAGCCACAGCCCTATTACTGCCTTGTCTTCAGCAATTTTTGTTTCCAGGCAGGATTTGGAACTGATGCAGTGACTTTTAGATGCAGTGCATCTGAGGGTCCCTAGGTGGCGATAAAGGTGAACGTGCTGGAGAATTTCCTCACTGGTCCCTGTTCTCCATCTGTTTCCAAGAGTAAAGTTGACACTTCCTAATAATAATAATAATTATCCTAATAATAGTGGCTACTGTTGTCGGTGTTGTTTTCTTCCTGGGCCCAGCTCGCAGAGCCCAGCGCTGGCTTTCAGGAACGGCAGCGTGAGATGGGCGAGTACCGCACCAGTCCCAGAGGCCTGCACTGTCGGCTCCACACCCCATGGCAGTGAAACCTTACACACTCCAAGCTGCTGCTTTCCTGACTGCGGAAGGGGACAATAACGAAAGATCAAGGGGACTAACCCAAAGGAACACATTATTTTTTTTTTAATATTTTATTCACTTATTTTAGAGAAAGCACATGCATGTGAGCAGGGGGAGGAGTAAGGGGGAGGGATAATCTACAGCAGACCCTGCACTGAGTGCAGGGCCCAGTGCAGGGCTCAATCCCACAATCCCAAGATCACAACCTGAGCCAAAAGCAAGAGTCAGATGCTCAACTGACTGAGCCTCCCGGGCAATCCACAAACACATTTTGAAAAGTATCATTGGAAGATCAATAGATCATTAAAAGGCTATGGTAATAGTCACTTTATTGGTATGAAATCGCTTCTGAAACTGCAGGACTGGTTCCACAACCCAGTGCTAGTTTGGAATAGCAGTAAGGCTCCATCAGGGATCAGATCGGTAGGACAGAAAGGATAACCTGTAGGGCTTGGGCCGCTATATCCGAAAACAGATGATCTTACTGACATTGTCAGCATTCACGTCTAAGAAAGACGAGGCCAACTCAAAAATCACTGGAGTAAGTCAGTGCTGGTGCTGACCAGGAGTCAGTAATGGGAAATGAAGGGCTTATTTTATCAAGGAAGGAAGCAGCAGTTTTAAGCTTTTCTTTTAATACACAGAATGTAAAAAGGTCTTTTGGAGCCTCGCTAGGTCACCAGGTTTCTGCTCTCCTCTGTTAAAAATTTGGTGGCAGTGTTCTTAGCTTTTATTGGTTTCTTTCCTTTCTTGGTTTTTGGGTTTTGTTTTTGTTTTTAATGTTAACTGCTTGCAGAAACAGTTAAACCGTGTACCTGGGAATGCCCCTAAAGAGATGCTTGCCACAGTGCCCAGCATACAGTGCCTGGCACTCACCAGCCACTCAGCGTCACTTGGAACAAACAAAAGTAATACCATAATACTAATCCCATAGCCACTCTTAAAGACAAACTCCATTTTTTTCTTAAAACATTAGGTCAAAAAGTCAGGTTTTGCAGTAGCAGGGTGTGTGTGTGTGTGTGTGTGTGTGTGTGTGTGTGTGAGATATTAATCATTCCTGCTATCTCATCTTTAGCTCTGGAGAAAGTTGAGTCTTTTTTTAAATTACAAAAATCAGTGTCTCGATCTATGTAACTTATTCAGGCTTCCAGTAGGCAGTTTATGATTCCTAGAACAACTCAAAATTGAAGGAAAAAAGAGTTTTTGAATTTCTTTATTTTCCAAGTAATTCTTTACATTGGATCCTTCTTCATTCTTGAAAAAAACTAAAAAAAAAAAAATCTTCAGGCAAAGATTAGCGACTAAAAGAAAAAGTTGTAGTGGAGAGAAAAATCCCCTTCTGCGAACATGTCCACGTCCCACCCTGGCCCCCTGAAGGGTTAGCCTATACTCTGTTCTTTCTCCACTGATTTTTCTGGTAGTGCTGAGTGCCTTCTCCTCTGTAGATGTTGTAACGGTCATACTAAGTCATTCATGTGAAATGTATGTTTTATTTTTCCCGTGATACCTAAATGAGGATCTTAACCCCATTAGCATTCCATGGGATTGGCATTCCCTTAAAAGCACATACTTCCCTTTCTTTTCTTGTGATTTGTTTTTTTAATTTTACCAGCAATTGTGAAAGCCCCGTGAGCTACCGCGCTGATGGAATCGGCCGTACCCAGCTTTGCGCTCGTCTGCGTGCCGCACCACATCTGGTGTGTGGAAGTAGGTGCATACTGGCTCTTCTGCCTGTGAGACTGGGATTAACCTTCCTGCCCCGTTCGATTCCTTTCTAGGTCCACCTGGCCCACCTTCAACACTCCCTCTAAGCACCCAGACCTCTAGTGGCAGCTCCACCCTGTCCAAGAAGAGGCCTCCTCCCCCACCACCCGGACACAAGAGAACCCTGTCCGACCCTCCCAGCCCACTACCTCACGGGCCCCCAAACAAAGGCGCAGTTCCTTGGGGTAAGTCATCCTAAAGTCAGGGCCAGGCAGCACGTGGGGCACAGCGGGCAGTGGACACCTCGCACATTCAGCCCACGGGCCAGACCGCACGCACACCAGATGAGGGCTTGGGTGCACACGGGGGTGCTTGTGCTCATGGCCAAGAAACATCTTGGAAGATATCTAGGATCATTTAAAAACCAGGGCGGTACTGAAGGGCTGAGCATTTCCTGTGCACCGGATACTGTGCTTATAAATGTCTTTTAGTCACAGTCGCAACTCAGTGCAGTGGCTGTTGTCAACCTCATTTACAGATGAGGACACGGAGACTCAGAAAAACAAAGTCATCCATTCTCACAACAACCAGAATAGAAATCAGAAGGCTTTCTCAACATAGAAATCAGACACAGTCATTTATTGCCTTTAAAGCTTTCCTGGTGTGCTTCAGGGTGAACGCCAGCTCTTGGCCCAGGACCCAGGGGGCTCTGCAGGGTGGGGGGTGACTGTCCATCGCCCTCTGCTCATGCCGCACCGCCTCTGCCCTGCTCAAGCACCTCTCTCTCCTGAGGCCGCTCCGCTCCCTGAAGCTGCGCCCTGCGCTTCGAGAGGCTCCCTTTGTCCTCCTCAGCTTCAGTGTCGGTCTCCCGACCACCCTATCTAAAGGAGCTTCCTTCCCCCCGTTTCCTTCAGCGCACCTTGTCTCTGTGGATTAGTACTCTGTGGTTGGTTTCTCGGTCGCTTTGGTCCCTCTAGAATGTCAGCTTCATGAGAGCAGGGACTCTGGTGTCTGTAGGGCCTAGCATCGAGCCCATACGTAGTAGGTCCTCCACAGTCACTTGACAATGAATAAATGTGGGCAGTGTCCATTAGCGACATTGACTGCAAATTGATATCCACAAGGCATGTAGTTTCCATCTTCCCTAACTGTTGTAGTTCCCCAGAATTCCTTACTTGCCCACCAGCGGTTCAAGCTGAGAACCAGGGGTCTCCACAGAGTCCCGCAGGGCCAGGCACCTGACAGGCATGGAGAGAAAGGGAGGCTTTACCAGAGGGCCAGGCTCATTCACATGGGTCACCTCCTTCTGCCCATGAGTTTCACTCTGGCTTCTTTTTCCTTGGGTTTCTGATCCTGACTGATAGGTAATTCAGCTGAATGCATTAGAGAGCCTCCGCAGAAGCCTGTAGGAAGGTGTTGCGATTCCTTGAAGTTTTTGGACAAAGCCATACTCGCCCATATCAGGTTGGCACATGTCTGTCATCCGGCCGCAGCACCCAGTGAGCGTGTGAACACATCTGTGTGGTTGGCCATTTCCTCCGCACGCGTGTGTGCCTATCGTGTGGGCCTTCTCGACCCATCAGCTCGGGAAGACCTTGGCCTCGTGAGGGAGGGAGACAGGCAAGCCAGTGAGTGAGTGTTCTTGACCGTTAGGGCTGACACGTTAAAGGAATGCTGCGGAAATGCTGAGAAATGGCATCAGACTGCAGGGGAAGGCTGCACAGAGGAGGAGACATTTGTGGAGGGCGGGGACAGGTCAGTTCCCAGTGAGACAAGCCAGGGAAGAGCAGGACACGCATATACAGGCACGTCACCCATGTCCTTGATGTGTCCATGGTTGCTGTCCCCGCCCTTCAGGCGTCCCCAGGTTCCATCCGAAAGGACTTTCCAAACCCAAATAACATTCTGCTGAAGGTCAGACCCATGCAGATTTTCATACCACAAATCATAAACTCATTTCCCAGTTTCACGAAATGTCGATCCTGTTATTTATCGGTTCTTCTTTCTGTGTGAAGTTGATAGTGCCTGTATTTGCCCTATGGTCTACAATTAATTTTACAAAATTTGTTTCCTCTCTTAGATTTCTTTCCCATCACTCAGTACCAGGCCTGGTAGCTGCTGGTCTTTTGTTTTTTGTTTTTGTGGGCAAGGGGAA
This sequence comes from Spilogale gracilis, assembly GCA_004023965.1. Lineage (NCBI taxonomy): Eukaryota > Metazoa > Chordata > Mammalia > Carnivora > Mephitidae > Spilogale > Spilogale gracilis. The sequence continues at coordinate 4,557 of PITA01004960.1, read as the reverse complement.
TGAATTCTTCAGTAAGAAACACGGTCACCACTCTGCAAGAGTCCACACCACCAACAGGGAGCCTGTCCAAGACGGGCCTCAAGCCATCCTGCTGGTGGCTCTCCCCAGCAAGAGCCTCCCACCTGCAAGCCGCCATGAGGGACAAAAACCAGAATGTGTCTGTGGCATAGTGACAGTTCCCCACGCCACAGGCTTTGGTGGTCACTCCCAAACAAGCCTAAATAGTAATTCTGAGACTGTCAGGGCCATTCTTTCTAAGTTGGTGTGTGCGCACATATGTGACATACACTTAAAGGCCTGGTCTGTCCCTCCCTATCTCCCACTGACTTGGTGTTCCCAGAAGCCAGGAGCAGGATCCAGACTGCTGGTAAAACACACGGGCATTAATCTCCTCGGCAACATTTATGATGCCTACAGCTTCCCTCTGTGGACACATCGTTAGGATCTGAGCCCACAGAATGGATACCAACATGAGGGGTCCTACAGGTACAGCCTCCTAGCTGTCCCGAGCCCCACCTCCCCACAACGTGCCTGTCATATACATGCCCCAGGTCCCCATGCCACATTCTTTCCTCTAAGATCTGAGCCTTTGCTCATAGAGACTTGGCCTAGAATATTCTGCTCATTTGTGTTAATGCTTAAACATCCTTCAAGATCTGCTCTCCAGGAACCCGTTCAGGGCTTCCTCCCAGTCTGGCCACCACCACACTCCCAGCCCATCCCTCTGGCACAGGGTTGTCATGGTGGTTCTGTGTGCACCTCCCTTTCCCAGGGCATCACAGGGGCATGTGCTGTTTGTCTCAGAGCAGAGTGCTCCGGTGTGGAGCCTCTGCCGTACCTAGATTCTGAGCCATCCTTACCACTTGGTAGCCCAGTGGCTTCCAGTGATTATTTTTGAATTGTTCCATACTTCAGTTTCTCCAACTATAAAATGGGGCTAGGCTAGTTAAGAGCACTTATCTTTTTTTTTTTACATTTTATTTAAGTAATATCTACAACCGCCATGGGGCATGAAGTCACAACCCCAAGATCAAGAGCCACACACATCCCTGACCGAGCCAGCCAGGTGCCGTGGTCCTTAATCTGATTCTTTGTGGAACCACAGTTCCACAAAGTAGGAAATACTGGGACCTCAACTTTCAGGACACTGAGACACAGAGGATTAAACCAGCTGCCCGCATTCCCATCGCTGGTACTCGGGAAGCCAGGACCCATCCCCGGCCTGTGTGGCTGGAGAGCCAGCATTCCTCCTCCTCTCCATGCTCTGCTGTGATCTGCACGCGATTGTTCTGTGATTCCTTGGCCATTCCTCACGTCAGCAGTTGTTTCTTTGTCCATAAAGCAAAGACGGGAGAAGGTAGCCAGACAGGAAGGGACCCTCCGCCTGGCTGTACCTCCTTATCCCTCTGCAGCATGGAGCCCTGGTGTGCAGGGCAGGCCGCTCCGGGCTTTCTCCCTGCCAGCACCAGTGTCCACGGCACCCGAAATAGCGCAGGCCCCACATTACTCAAGTCCCACTGGGGTGATGCGTCTGCCATCTGTCTCAGGAGACTGCGAAGGCAGGCCTTTGATGAGAAGACAAATAGGCTTATGAGCAGATTTGGGTTGTATGGGGACTTTGATTTTTCAAGTGGCATGTTGTTAAACCTCACCTCTGGAAATACATAATTTGTTTATAACCTACTTTTATAATAGGCCAACACATATTTTAACATAATTTACGTAACATTAATTAAGAAATGAGGACAAAGAATAAAATGTATGCTATAAGATCACATACAGTTGCTGGAAGTAGATCACAGATTGACACTGAGGTTCTTACAAGCAATAGCAAAGAAAAAATACATCTAATTGCCCAGTTAGTGGTGACTATAAGATTAACCATCTTCTCACACTTGAGAGTCTTGTAATTAATATCTAAGAACAGCTCATCCCAGGACCTCCGTCCTTGGGCAGGTATTCAGAGAAGTCACAACAGCACACATCGTGACGGATAACATGCACTAAAAGAACATTCCAGAAGCCCACGTTCTGATCCAGGTTCTACCAGTCCCAGGGTACATGACCTCTGGAAATTACATTCCTTATTTTTGGTCACTGGGACTTAAAATTGTGTAAGCTTTTTTTTTATTGTGGAGCAGATAATAGATGAAAAACTGTACCATAGATCGGTTCACTTCTCCTGTTTCAGGTCTGAACTTCCAGTGAAAGATCAGCATTTGGAATATCTAGTCTAAGGCATGGACATCCACTCACTGGAACAGTAGTGAGTTGTAAAAGAGCCTCTGGACAGAAGTGTTCCCTTTTCTTGGATTTCCTAATATATTTTCTTGTCCGCTCCCTGCCTCCCATCCCCATTGTGCATGCTTATCTAGAAAGTAATAACGGCTACTGCCATTCATAGACTATTTCCAAAGTACCAGGCGCCATGCACTTGTCCATCCGTCATTGTATTCAGCCATCACAGCCGTCATGTGTGATAGAGATTCTCACTGTCTACCTTTTATCAGTGAGGAAACTGAAGCACAGAGCAGTCAAATGCTTATATAGAATCGCAAGTCCGGTCCCTTCAGAGCTGGTGTATGAACCCACTTCAGACTCCAAGGCTCATGTATTTACCCACTATTTCAGAACACTCCCGGAGCCTGCTGGGCCAGTGTCCTCCTCTCTGTCCACAAACTCCTGGCCCGACGTTTCTGACCCTGGGTCTTGGCCACACCTTCTTCACCTCCTGGGCCCGCATCTGTCTAACACACATCTTTTGTACACAGGAGTCTTTTACAAGATGCATGAAGAAAGAAAAAGGGATTGAACTGTTCCCATGTTTTTACTCCTCCCTTGAATACTATCCGTTTTTCAGAAATGTGTCTAAGTCACACTTTTCTTCCCAGGCCTGGCACGTGGCCTTGGCCTAGCCAGGAGCTGGATGGCAGTCCCGTCTGCCAAGCTCAGAGGCCTTCCTCCCGGTGTGGAGGAAATGAAGCTGTTGGCAGAGAAGCAGATGAGTCAGTGCTGTGGGCCCTGACTTCAGTCCTCAGGAACCCGGTGGGTGCCGTGTGCCAGACACTGGGCTAGCAAGTGCGGTTACAGAGATGACCAGGGCACAGCCCCTGCCTCTGAGATGCTCGCTCAGTGAGTAGAGCATTGTCATTTCCATCGCATTCCATCAGAGAGCTGTGAAGAATAGTTTCCATTTGTGTCATGCTCCCTGTGGCCCCGCACTGTGCTGTGCACCCCGTAGTTTATCTTTTGTGATGCTCATATCCGTCTGGTGCAGTAGATACTGTTTTGTTCCCACTTTCTAGATGAGGGGACTGAGGCTTAGTAGAAAAAGCGCTGTGGTCCAAACTCGTGCCCACTGGGCGGTGGTGGGGCTGGAGTTCAAACCCAGGCTTGTCTGGCTCTGGAAAATGCGCCCTTAACCACTGCTCTGTGATAAGTCATGGTCGGAAGGAGTGAGCACTCAAGTCTGGTTAGAGGTTGGCTTTGGAGAGGCCCCTTGCAGGTTGCCACGAGTGGAAGGGGTTTGATGAGAGAAGGGAAAGAGGGCCAAAGTTACGGAGGCAGAGGAACACAGTGTCTTTGGAGAGAAATGGAGTCACTTCAAGTGGTCAGAGAGCAGGGTTAAAGGAGGACACGGATATTTGGGCTGTGGGGTCACACCACAGCCCCTGGGGTGATGGCTCATCTGTGTGACACTAGAGTGGGCAGCCAGAAACAGAGTGAGGGGCCTTCTGCAGCCCAAATGGTCTCATGGTCCATCCTGCACGTAAGAGGGCTAAGAATCACTGATTTGTAAAGTCTTCTACCTGGAAGGGGAGTTAACAGGTGCAGCGGTTTGCCCTGACACAGAACTTCGACATTTTGATTGTTACGGCTCACTTAAGTCTCAAAGTGAGATTTGAGAGCCAGTCCTAAAGACTCACGCTAAACACCATGCGAAAGGAACACCTTCCTGAATGGCATTCGTAGCTCAGAGGATTCCCTGAGAGGCTGTGAGAGGAGTCCTTCAGTACCAGGGATGGCTCATGGAAATGTACCGGTGGTTGGAAGGAGTGTCTTATTAAAATAAAGCTATATTTGAAAATCATCAGCCCAAGTAACAGCAGTTGAGCTGGTTTCTTCCTGCGGCCATGTCCTGGAGTTGCAGAAAGCTCTGTCCAAGATACCCCATCTTAGACCTCCGCCAGCCGCCCCCTATCCACGAGATTCCATGGGACGAGCAGTGAGAGAAGGCTGGTTAGGACGGATCCTGGAGGCCGGCTGCTCGGCCCCATGTCCCAGCTCTCACCCCTACCAGCTGCTTGACCTTGGACTTAGCTGTACCCCGCTTTGTGTGTTTCTTCATATGCAACAGGAAGGGTACTTGTGTTCAGTATGTTGTGGACCTAATCCCAGTGACCTACTTATCCCGGCCCTCACTGAGTAAAACGCTCAATAAGCGGTGGTCGCCACTGTTGACGTCACCATGGGGTGTCGGGGAATGGGGTACCATGGACATCACCATGGGATGTCGGGGGGTGGGCACCGTGGACGTCACCATGGGGTGTCGGGGGG
>PITA01004959.1:64530-116891 GCA_004023965.1 Spilogale gracilis | reverse complement strand
GACACTCCTTGTGGGCAAGGAATGCGTTTCAGACGCTCCCGAGTTTGTCTTGTTATTATTGTTGGAGGAGCCCACTTTCAAAAGATATAGGGAGATTAGAACTGGTTGTATATAGGGGTAGTATTGAATAGGGATGTGGGATTGACTTGAAGCTTATAACTACATGTACACGTAAAAGAGAGAATAAAGGAAAGAGGAGAGAAGAAAGGGAAAAACAGAAAATGAACAGGGAAACAAGAGACAACAACAAAAGCAGAAAATACAGGAGTGTGCTTGAAAAAATTTCAGGGTAAAAAAGAAAAAAATGTTATGGGGTGTTGTATTGAGCATCACGTTGTGATAAGGGGGTTAAAAATTGAAAGAAGAAAAACCGTGAGAATGTATTTTTAAGCTTAAAATGGAAGCTTTAAAAGTAAAAATAGAAAAAAGTTTAAAAAAGTAAATAAGGTAGAAAACTGTATCAATGAGTTGTAGGGCTTTTGGTACTTGTAGTCAGTGCCAGGATTTTAATAAATTGCCTTTCCCCCGATTTGGGGTTTTGCAGTTTGAGTGTTGTCCTCCTGAGCTTCTGGCTTGCTTTCTGGGGGCGAGGCCTGCAGCACAGTTTCAGTCCTTCTACCTGGGCTGCGTCTCTCCGCCCCCTTGCTAGAGGCTGGTCTCAATGGTAACCAGGTTATCAGGTTACAATTCTCTGGTAGCGCAGCGTTGTTCTTTTACGTCTTTTTTCAGCTGCTGCGGAAGTCAGGTCAGAGCAAGATGTCTGCGCCCAGACCATCCTCCCAGAGAGAGCCTCTACACAGAGAGGGGCTCTTTCCAGTCTCCCGGTTGGCAGCCTGTCACAGCCAGGCTGGCACAGATGTTGGATTGATTTCTGCCCACGCCCCCACTTGTCGCTTCACTCCCACACCTCAAAGCCACAACTCCTTTTGGATCGCGCGACCTTGTCTGTGCCCCGGGACCCGCGGCCTCTCCGGTCCCATGCAAGTCTGTAAAATCGCCTTCCCTGGAGGGTCCGTGCCCGGCCCATGGGGTGGGGAGAAACGGGAGAGAAAGGCAGCGGCGGAAAAATAGAATCCGCGGCTGCGGTGGCTGTGGCGGCTGCAAAAAAATTTTTTAAAAGTCTCCTTGCCTTGCTGCGGGCTCTGCTGTGTTCCCGTTTCTGTCTCGCCCCGATTCAGACCATAATCTGCTGTTATACCTCACTCACAGAGCACTTTGTTGTTGGGGTATTTTCTTTCAATGGTTCAGCTCTGCGGGCTTCCTCCCCCACACCCCTGTCCCTGGGGGCAAGCCTCCGGTCCCTCTTACTTGTTTCTACCTTTTTGCCGATGGTCTTTGTCTCCCGTGGTGATCCAGAAGTGCGAAATATCACATTTCAGGCTGATTTCATGGGTGCTTACAGTGGTCCTGTAGTGTTTTTTTGGCTGGAATTCAGCTCTCTTTAGGGAACTCCCCGAAATGTGATCACCTGGCCTTCCGCCATCTTCTTCCCCCCTCCCTGCTTGGGTTTTAATTCAATCAGGTATTGGTTTTGGCCGCTCCCAGTAGAAGTCCTGTAGCCAGAAGTGGCTAGACCAGGGATGTGGAGGAAATCACATCAGATCAGGAGGAAACCTCACAGGAGTCTTTTTAAATTAACATATAATGTATTATTTTCTTCAGGGGTACTGTGATTCATCGGTCTTACACAATTCACAACACTCAACATAGCACATACCCTCTCCAATATCCATAACCCAGCCACACTGTCCCTCCCCTGCCATCCCCTAGCAATCCTCAGTTTGTTTCCTGAGATTAAGAGTCTCTAATGGTTTTTTTTCTCCCTGGTCCCACCTTGTTTCATTTTTTTCCATCCCTACCCCCCACAGCACCCCAGCCTGCCTCTTAAATTCCTCATATCAGAGAGATCATATGATAATTGTTTTTCTCTGATTGACTTTTTTCGCTCAGCGTAATACCCTCCAGTTCCATCCACATCCTTGCAAATGGCAGGATTCCATACTTTTTGATGGCTGCATAGTATTCTATTATCTATCTCTCTCTCACATCTTCTATATCCATTCATCTGTCAATGGACATCTAGGCTCTTTCCATAGTTTGGTTACTGTGGACATTGCTGCTATAAACATTCTGGTGCACATGCCCCTTCGGATCACTACATTTGTGTCTTCAGGGTAAATAGTAGTGTGATTGCTAGGTCACAGGGTAGCTCTATTTTCAACTTTTTGAGGATTCTCCATACTGTTTTCCAGAATGGCTGCACCAGTTTGCATTCCCAGCAACAGTGTAAGAGAATGTTCTTCTTCTGCATCCTCTCCAACATCTGTTATTTCCTGACTTGTTAATTTTAGCCATTCTGACTGGTGTGAGGTGGTATCTCACCACGGTTTTGGTTTGTATATTCCCCTGATGCTGAGTGATGCGAGGCACTTTTTTGTGTGTCTGTTGGCTATTTGGATATCTTCTTTGCAGAAATGTCCACTGATGTCTTCTGCCTATTTCTTGACTGGATTATTTATTCTTTGGGTGTTGAGTTTGATACATTCTTTATAGATTTTGGATACTAGCCCTTTATTTGATATATCATTTGCAAATATCCTCTCCCATTCTGTCAGTTGTCTTTTGGTTTTGTTGACTTTCCTTTGCTGTGCAAAAGCTTTTGATCTGGATGAAGTCCCAGTAGTTCATTTTTGCCCTTGCTTCCCTTGCCTTTGGTGATGTTTCTAGGAAGAAGTTGCTGCAGCTGAGGTCAAAGAGGTTGTTGCCTGTGTTCTCCTCTAGGGTTTTGATGGATTCCTGTCTCACATTGAGGCCTTTAATCCATTTTGGGTCTATTTCTGTGTGTAGTGTAAGGAAATGATTCAGTTCCATTCTTTTGCATGTGGCTGTCCAATTTTTCCAACACCATTTGTTGAAGAGGCTGTCTTTTTTCCTGTGGACATTCTTTTTTGCTTTGTCGAAGATTAGTTGACCATAGAATTGAGGGTCCATTTTTGAGCTCCCTGTTCTGTTCCATTGATATGTGTCTGTTATTTTGCCAGTAGCATACTGTCTTGATGATTACAGCTTTGTAATAGAGTTTGAAGTCTGGAATTGTGATGCCGCCAATTTTGGTTTTCTTTTTCAACATTCTTCTTGTTATTCTGGGTCTTTTCTGGTTCCATATAAATTTTAGGATTATTTGTTCCATTTTTGTAAAAAAGATTAATAGTATTTTGATAGGGATTGCACTGAATATGTACATTGCTCTAGGTAGCATAGACATTTTCACAATATTTGTTCTTCCAATATATAAGCATGGAATGCTTTTCCGTTTCCTTTTGTCTTCCTCAATTTCTTTCATGAGTACTCTATAGTTTTCCAAGTATGGATTTTTTGCCTCTTTGATTAGGTTTATTCCTGGATATCTTAAGGTTTTGGGTGCATGTAAAAGAGATCAACTCTTCAATTTCTCTTTCTTCTGCCTTGTTGATGTATAGAAATGCAACTGATTTCTGTGCATTGATTTTATATCCTGCCATTTTACTGAATTCCTATATGAGTTCTAGTGGTTTTGGGGTGGAGTCTTTTGGGTTTTCCACATAACCGTATCATCTACCCATTTAATCTACTCATATCTTCCACGAGTGAGGGTTTGACTTTTTCTTGTCTGATTTGGAGGCCTTTTAATTTTTTTTTTTGCTGTCTTATTGCTGAGGTCAGGACTGCTAGTAGTATGTTGAGTAGCAGTGGCAAAGGTGGACATCCCTGCCCTGTTCGTGACCTTAGCAGAAAAGCTCCCAGCTTTTTCCCATTGCGAATGATATTCACTGTGGTTTTTTCATAGATGGCTTTTATGATACTGAGGTACATACCCTCTATCTCTACACTATGAAGAGTTTTAATCAAGAAAGAATGTTGTACTTTGTCAAATGCTTTTCCTGCCTCTATTGAGAGTATCGAATGGTTCTTGCCCCTTCTTTTATGAAATCCCTGATTGATTTGCAGATGTTGAACTAACCTTGCAGTTCAGGAATAAATCCCACTCAGTCACGGTGAATAATCCTTTTAATGTACTGTTGGATCCTATTGGCCAGTATTTTGGTGAGAATTTTTACATCTATGTTCACCAGGGATATTGGTCTGTAAGTCTCCTTTTTGATGGGGTTTTTGTCTGGTTTTGGGATCAAGGTAACTCTGGCCTCATAAAATGAGTATGGATGTTTTCCTTCCATATCAATTTTTTGGAACAGTTTCAAAATAGGTATTAATTCTTCTTTAAATGTTTGATAGAATTCCCCCTGGGAAACCATCTGGCCCTGGGCTTTTATTTGTTGGGAGATTTTTTGATGACTGTTTCAGTCTCCTTACTGGTTATGGGTCTGTTCGGGTTTTCTATTTCTTCCTGGTTCAGTTTTGGTAGTTTATACATCTCTAGGAGTACATCCATTTCTTCCAGATTGTCAATTTTGCTGGTGCATAGTTGCTTGTAATATATTCTTATAATTGTTTGTATGTTTTTGGTGTTGGTTGTGATCTCTCCTCTTTCATTCATGATTTTACTAATTTGGGTCCTTTCTCTTTTCTTTTTGATAAGTCTGGCCAGGGGTGTATCAATCTTGTTAATTCTTTCAAAGAACTAGCTCCTAGTTTTGTTGATTTGTTCTACTGTTCTTTTGGTTTCTATTTCATTCATTTCTGCTCTGATCTTTATTTTTTCTCTTTTCCTGTTGGGTTTAGGCTTTCTTTGCTGTTCTTTCTCCAGCTCCTTTAGGTGTAGGGTTAGGTTAGGTTGTGTATTTGAAACCTTTCTTGTTTCTTGACAAAGGCTTGTATTGCTATATACTTTCCGCTCAGGACCGCCTTGGCTATGTCCCAAGGATTTTGAACAGCTGTGTTCATTTTCATTTGTTTCCATGATTTTTAAAATTCTTTAATTTTCTGGTTGGCGCATTCATTCTTTAGTAGGATGTTCTTTAGCCTGATGTATTTGAGTACCTTCCAACTTTCCTCTTGTGATTGAGTTTGAATTTCAAAGCACTGTGGTCTGAAAATATGCAGGGAATGATCCCAATCTTTTAGTACTGGTTGAGATCTGATTTGTGACCCAGGATATGATCTATTCTGGAGAATGTTCCATGGGCACTAGAGAAGAGTGTGTATTCTGTTGCTTTGGATGGAATGTTCTAAATATATCTGTGATGTCCATCTGGTCCAATGTGTCATTTAAAGCCTTTATTTCCTTGTTTATCTTTTTCTTAGATGATCTGTCCATTTCAGTGATGGGGATGCTAAAGTCCCCTACTATTATTGTATTACTGTTGATGTATTTCTTTGATTTTGTTATTAATTGATTTATATAATTGGCTGCTCCCATGTTAGGGCCATAGATATTTAAAATGGTTAGATCTTCTTGTTGGAAAAACCCTTTAAGTATGATATAGTGTTCTTCCTCATCCCTTATAATAGTCTTTGTCTTAAAATCTAAGTTATCTGATATAATGATTGTCATGCCAGCTTTCTTTTGGTGTCCATTAGCATGGCAAATTGTTTTCCACCCCTCACATTAAATCTGGAGTTTTCTTTGGGTCTAAAATGAGTTTCTGGCAGACAGCATATTGATGGGTTTAGTTTTTTAATCCATTCTGCTACCCTGTGTCTTTTTATTGGGGCATTTAGCCCGTTACATTCAGGGTAACTTTTGAAAGATATGAATTTAGTGTCATTGTATTGTCTGTATATTTTTTCTGTTCCTTTCTGGTCTGTTTCTTTTAGGCTCTTTCTTTGCTTAGAAGACCCCTTTCAATATTTCCTGTAGAGCGTGGTTGGTGTTTTCAAATTCTTTTAGTTTTTGTTTGTTCTGGAAGCTCTATTTTCAGTGACAGCCTAGCTGGATATAGTATTCTTGGGTACATAGTTTTCTTATTTAATGCTCTGAGTATATCATGCCAGTCCTTTTTGGCCTGCCAAGTCTCTGTGGATAGGTCCTCACACAGGAGTCTTAAGATTGGCCACTGTCCTGGTGACTTTAGTGGCTGTTCTTGCCCAAGACAGACAACTTTGTATAAGCACAGGAATAACAAGAAGGCATCAAATTTCTGAGTCTTATTACCATCCCAGCCAGGGTATTAACTTCCAGCCAAAAGGCAAACTCCTCCCCATAGAATAGACAGGCTAGAGGATTACAGCCTGAGCAATTGACCAATTGCTTATTGCTTATTGTTCCAATAAGACCATACTCCTTGAATGGCCCCTGAAAGGAGAGTAAAGAAAGAGGAGAGAAAGTACTCACCAAAGTTGCACCAAAATGCAGGGTACAGATGTAAAGACCCAAAGCCCCATGTTTGGGCATGAAATGACGAAGTTTTAGAATATAAATTAGGTCAGGAGATGATGACCAAGAAAGAAATCTTAAGACATCTCTGGTGCAAAAAGGTGATCTTATGAAAGCACGGGGACAGGACCCATGGGCAGAAAGAGCTGCTGTCCTGTGATCCTGAGGAGTGGGTGATTATATACTCAGGAGTTGGGGAAGTGAGGACACAGGGGGTGTTCAGAAGGGTTGACATATGGTAAAGAAGACAGAGGATACTGGAGGCCTGGTTATTGTTAAGCCAAACCATAGTTTCTTTGTTTTCTTTTTTCTCTAATGAGGTACCAACATGAAGACAAGTTAGGCTGTTGTCGATCACCAGAACATTTGTAGAGTGAGGGAGACTCCTATCCTGCAAGATTGTGATCTCTATTAGTTAACCATTTGTTCTTCCCGAAGGGCAGCCAGGAGTGCCTGAGGAATGTCACAAATGTCACAAGGTGGGGGCGGGTGTAGGGCGCCAGCTTCTGCTTTGTCCTCAGCTAGGTTTTTGCTCCCTCATCAGATGTATGGATGCTACCAGTTCCCATCAGTTTGTGCAAATGAAGGTCTCATCCATGAAACCACATGCGCCCACTGTCATTCTTTGGCTAAGTTTTCAGTTTTCCCCACCATATTTTGTATTCACTCAGTTCTTTTGGTTCTTCTTTTAGAATAATTTTTTGGCCATTTATATTTTCCTATAATATCTGTCTCATCAAAAATTTTCTAATTTCCTAGGCCATATGAAGTTATGCACAATATTTTCTTGCATTTTTTCATTTAATTTCCTTCTTGTTAATTCTGATTTTTCTTTTTTTAAAAAAAGATTTTATTTATTTATTTGACAGAGAGAAACACAGCTAGAGAGGGAACACAAGCAGGGGGAGTGAGAGAGGGAGAAGCAGGCTCCCCATGGAGCAGGGAGTTCGATGCGGGGCTTGATCCCAGGTCTCTGGGATCATGACCTGAGCCAAAGGCTGTCGCTTAACCAACTGAGCCACCCAGGTACCCCAATTCTGATTTTTCTTAATGTTAATGGTACCTCGTCTCTCTTCCTCTTGATCCGATTAATTAAGAATTTCTTCCATTCTTATTGACCCCCAACACCCACCAAAGATCCAACTTTAAATTTTATCTCATCCATATCATATTAAAGATTTATAAAGGGTTATAAAGGGATAAGGATTTTGAAGTTTAAATATTTGGATGGCTGCCTTCCATAATTGCTAGCACAGATAATAGCTGTATTTCTCTTTAAAAAGTAAGTAAATCCTTGGGGCACTTGGGTGGCTCAGTTGGTTAAACATTGGACTCTTGGTTTCAGCTCAAGCCATGGTCTCAGGGTCATGAGATCAAGCCCCACTGTGCACTCAGTGTGGAGTCTGCTTGGGGCTCTCTCTCCTTCTTCCTCTGGCCCTTCCTCCCACCTCTAAAATAAGTGAATAAATCTCTTAAAAATAACTAAATCCATATGTAACTGTATGTAGTGGGTGTACATATGTGTATACACATATATACATACATGTATATACTATACAGATATACATACACTTTTTTTTTCTGATGGGAATCTGGGACCTGGGAGGACCAGATAGATATTAGATGCCTGTGATCAAGTGATCAAGTTGCTTCATCCCCAGAAGTCTGTCTAGATTGTTTATTAGTTTAAGTTAACTTTTAAATTACTTCATACTCTTTAATCAATCTGGAATTTACATTGATGTATAGTGTGAGATGAAAATTTAATTTTACTTTATTTATTCCTCCCCCCAAGCATTAATCAATTGTCCCACTGTCATTTATTGAAGATTTTTTTCTCTCTTGCCTTTGTGTGGCTGCTTTTATTATCTAATAAAGTCAGGTACATGAAAGATTGTCTCAGTGCTATCTGCTCTATTCCCTTGATCTATGTTTCAGGACTTACTTATACTATGCTTTTTTCATCTTTGAAACTTTATAGTCCATTTTAGTATCTGTATTCAGTGTGTCCCCTAATTATTTTTCACTTTCAAGTTGTTCTTGGCTCTTTTGTCCATTTATTTATCTGGTTGAAGATAGAATTACTTTGACAAAGTAACTCTAAAATCCTTTCCCACCTAAGGAAAAGAATACAGCAAATACAAAGTTATTGTATGGGGATATTTATTAGGATTGCATCAAACCTATATATGTATTTAGGAAGAGCCAATGTTATGAAATAATCCTTCTTTAATTCCATTTGTCTGATCGTGTTTTAAGTTCTCTGGATGACCTTTCTTCAGACACAATCTGCAAGAAGCTTCTTGTTCTCTTTATCCTCATCTTCAAAGGGAAGAAATTGAGTGTTGACTGAGATCATGCAGCTAGCAAGCAGTGGCAGCTGGATTTGAATGCACATCCATCAGATGGGGGAGCCTGCACTCTTCATCACTACACTACTGTATTTAAGACTATATTATACTTAGAAATAATGTTAGTAACTGTTTTCCAGAGAAGTATTAATTTCATCAAGATTTTCTAGTTTGATAACATAGAATTTGTACATTGTACAATTGTACACTTCCTTTTCTGACTTGTTGGGTGGGATACCCACCACATTTTCTCCTCTTTCTCCTCTGTCTCCTCCCCCTCCCCTCCTCCTCCTTCCTCCTCTTCTTCTTTCTTCCTCTTTCTTTTTCTGTCTTCTTTTCTCCTCCCCCTCCCCATCCTCCTCCTCCTTCTTCTCCTCCTCCCCTCCTTCCTCCTCTTCTTCTTCCTTGTCTTCTCCCCTCCTCCTCCTCCTCCTCCTCCTTCTCCTTTTCATTAATGGAAACTACCATGGCTACCTTCTCCCTCCCAGCTCCTGGTCCACTCTCTCATCCTAAATTCAGAACCTTGTCATTTGGACTCCCCCACGTACTGTCTTTTCAACCTCCTGTTGAGTCAGTAGAGAGAACTATCACTTAGGATAGAGTACTCTAGTCAGGTTGAGCAGTTCAAGTCCTAAATCCCTAAGGTCTGATATTCAGACCTTAAGTTAAGTTCAGGGTTATATAGTTCAACTCTATGCTCTTCAGCTAACACCGAGTAGTTTCTCAGCCTACCTCTCACCCCCATTGGCTTGGTTTTTGCAACGGCCAGAAATCCCACTTTTTTTTTTTTTAAAAGATTTTATTTATTTGACAGAGAGAAACACAGCGAGAGAAGGAACATAAGCAGGGGGAGTGAGAGAGGGAGAAGCAGGCTTCCTGCTGAGCAGGGAGCCCGATGTGGGACTCGATCCCGGGTCTCTGGGATCATGACCTGAGCCGAAGGCAGTCGCTCAACCAACTGAGCCACCCAGGTGCCCCATCAGAAATCCCACTTTTTAAAGGATAACCAGATCATGTCACTATCCAGTTAAAAAAAACACAAACTTCCAAACTGACCGTGCTTCTTAGAACAGACCTACATTCTTCTTTTTTTAAAGATTTTTTTTTTTACTGGACAGAGAGAGAGAGAGCACAAGCAGAGAGGGAGGGTCAGAGAGAGAGAGGGAGAAGCAAGCTCTTCCCGAGAAGGGAGCCCCTGTGGGGCTCAATCCTGGGACCCTGGGATCATGACCTGAGCCCAAGGCAGCTCTTTAACTGACTCAGCCATCCAGCTGTCCCAGACCTCTCTTCTTTACATTGGCCAGCAAGGCCATGTGAGATCTGGCTTCACCTCCCTCTTTGTCCTCATCTGTTTCTTCTTCACTTCAAAGTTGGCTTCCATATTTTGTTTCTTGAATGAGCCAGGTCCTTTGCCTAACCCTAGCTCCTCTCTGGGTCTTTCTGCTGTCCAGGATGATGGTTCTTCATCATCCCATGACATAGAGGTCATGACAAGTCACTCAAAATTCTCTTCCCTGGAGGTGCTTGGAGGCAGCTCTTTGGCTCCTACCAGTCTACTCGCTTTTCCCAGCAAGGGTCACCATCAGCAGTGCTGTTATTTATCGACTAGCTTGCGTGTCTGTTTCCTTATCACATGCCCGCTGCTATGGGGTCTGTGTGCGTGCACCTCACCTGGGCTCTCTGCACAGTGTGTGGCACATAATGGGAGCTCAGGGCATCCACGCCAGACCTGAGAATCGATGACAGCCTGATCTTGCTGCATCTCGGCTGTGCACCTCTGGAAACTAAACTCCTTGAGCACAGTTCCAAATCTGAAAAGCTGACAATACCACGGGGGTGTTTTGGAAAAAAAAAAAAATGTAGGTAAAGCCCTTAGTTCCTTATGTGGTACATAGAGAGCTCTCAAAAAGCACAAATCAGCATCTCATCATCATCATCACCATCATCATCTTCATCCCAATTATGTAAATTTTAAAGTGCTGTCAGAGAAGTAGGTAGAGGCTTGCCCAGACGAGATTTTGTAGAATTGGAATCTATTCAGTTTGGAGTCAAATCATACAAGTCAGACAGCTCACTTCAGTTTTGTTTTATTTTTTTGCTAGGACCCAAAGATTGATCATTTTTTTACAGGAGCTAATCCACACTAATGATTCCTAATACATGACGTCAGTCATGTATTACTCTCTCGCGCGGTACTGGGAGCCAACCTGGGACCTGCCATGTGGTGTCTGTTTAAAGTCCCTCCCTGGCAAGTTGGTGGCTGGGGCTCCACGCGTCCCAGAGTCTTCCCCATTCACGTGGCGATGTGGGTTGTGGGCCAGGACCTCGGCAGGAGCTCTCCAAGGGAATACCCCCGGGTGGCCTGGGTGTGGCCTGAGCATCTGCACAGTGTGCAGCTGGGTCCCAAGACTGGCACATCCCAGGACATGGAGACAGGTGAAAGCTTGGTAGCCTTTTTCACCAACCTTGGGAATCACAAGGCATTAGTTCTGCCATATTCTAACTGTTAGAAGCAGCCCGTATTCAAAGTGAGGGGGAATCGGTCTCTGCCTTTTGGTGGATGACATTCCAAGGAATTTGTGGGTGCACATAAGACCTGCAAACTAGTCATCATGAGAGGAAACTGATGTACAGATCAGGTGACTCTTTAATAATTAGCAGAAATCGGGGCGCCTGGGTGGCTCAGTGCCACCCAGGTTAAGCGACGGCTTTCGGCTCAGGTCATGATCCTGGAGACCCAGGATCAAGCCCCACATTGGGCTTCCTACTTGGCAGGAAGCCTGCTTCTCCCTCTCTCAGTCCCTCTGCTTGTGCTCCCTCTCTCGCTGTGTTTCTCTCTGTCAAATAAATAAATAAAATATTAAAAAAATAATTAGCAGAAATCAATACAGTGGTCAAGTGGCTCCAAACATTTGGGTCAGTTTTCTCTTCCGGTAGGCATAATGGTTATCACGTTAGAGTGCTAGATTATACCCACAAAGGTTCAAATTCTGCTCGGCCACCATTAGCCTTAAGACTCTAGGCAAGTTTGTTGGCCTCTCTGGAAAGCAGATGTGATAAAAGGATAAGAAGGACTACCATAATTGGCACATGGGAGTTTCAGTCTCTTTACTGTCTTAGACGATCCACCAGGCAGAGGCACGCTCCTTCCAGAAGAGGGAATGAGCATGAGGGTCACCTTGCCCTCAGCTGGGTCCCTTGGGGACTTGAGTTCCTTACCGTTCATGTGGCTCTCAAGTGAGCCCCTCTGAAGGCTGGGTTCCAGGTGCTGGGGTGGGTGGGCATGGCAACAGCCCCGTCGCAGCCGGCGCGTGGCCAGGCACTCAGATTTGCCAGTGTGGGCGCAAACACTCTCTCCCCAGAAAAGCTGCTTGAAGGCATAGACTAGGGGAAGGGAAGGTTAAAAATAAAGAGTGGCCATGTTCAGTTTTGAAATTAAGGAAAGCCTGGACTCAAAGGCCCCTTGATTCCCTTGCTTTGGGAGAGGCAGGCTGTTGAGGAGGAGGCAGTGTGGACCATCCTTTCCTGGGAGCCGTAATTCACGGAAACACCTAGAACCAGGCGACCACCAGCTAGCTCACCGCTGGGGTCTCCTCGGAAGATTCATGTGTTGGTTGCTTTGCAAGGTTTGAGAAGTAGCTGTCCTCATCCTCATTTGGTTTGTCCTGCAGAGAGATGATAGATGTTAAAATCTGAATGCTTTTGAATTGGGCACTTGCTCTCCATTTATACCCTACCCTCTGTGTTATCTGCATCCATTCAGTCTGTTCACATCAAATATTTTCTTGGCTCTGATCGTCATCCAAGTGTGGTTTTCGTCCTGCTTCCTTTGGCTTTTCCTTTTCCTGCTCTCCCAACATCAATAAAACATACACATATGATGCCCACATGGCGTTCCCGGAACCGTGCTCAGTACTCATCGGCTCTAACCTCCATTTGCATCCTGCAAACCCGGGAAGGGGGGTTATCTCCACACCACAGGGAAAGCAGCCGAGGATCAGAGGGGTTAACCAATGTACCCAAGATAACATGGTTTACGAAAGGGGCAAAACTGGTATTTGAATCCAGAGAGCAGCAGTTAGACAGTAATTTTTAGATGCAAATGACAAGGAAATTCACTTCAAATTGGCTTAACTTCAGAAAAAAAATGATGTGATTGATTGGCTGAAAGAGGGTATGTCGGGGTCTGGGGGCTCAAACTCCATCTCTCGGTCCTGGTAGCTTCTGTTTGGCATCATTTTCAGACCAACCCCATCCTTGCAGTGGGGAGACAGCTTCTAGCATCCATCTCCCAGCCAACAGCCCTCTTACCAACTCTAGTCAAAGAAGAGCTTTTCTCCCCCTCCGATAAGTTCTTTATTTTTATTTTTTTATTACCCAGGACATAATTCATGAAAAAATCAAATCGTGTAATCATCTCAGAACCAATCATGAGGCCAGAGGGCTACGATGGGTATAGCTCACAGCTTCATGCTTGAAGTTTTGGGTGGATTGGCCTCCCCTGAGCTGTAGTGACTGAGAATGAGGGGTACAGAGTATCGTGAGGATTATTGGTATGCTCTTTCCGGAAGGGAAAAATGACCAATACCTATGCTAGCATAGATGTTTGTTGTCTTTCTTATAAGCTTCAGCGGTATTGAGCATCTTCCATTAAGAGTAAATACGTAGGGGCACCTGGTAGCTTAGTTGGTTGGGTGTCCAACTCTTGATTTTGGCTCAGGTCACAATCCCATGGTTGTGGGATTGAACCCCGAATTGAGGAGTCTGCTTGAGGATTCTCTCTCTCTCCTTGTGTCCCTACTCCTGCTTGTTGCCCTTCTCTCTTTATCTATCTCTCAAATAAAACAACAACAACAAAAGAGTGAATGCCTAAACACATTAAAGATTAGGTGGGTCTGTGCCTATAATCTTAGCATCCAGCAGGTGACTCCACAAAGAAGAGCTTTTAGAAGACATCTGTTGTTGGTATCTCCCAGAAGCCATTCCACCCCGCCCCACACCTTTTTTTTTTTCAATTACACCAGACAGCTTCTGGCATCCATCTTTCTTCTTGAAAACCATTTATCTCTCATGTCATCCAAGGGGACTGTCTCTTATTTCCTTACCGTTCTAAGGATAAGCATGTGACCTAGGTTTGAAAAATCTGACCTTTCTCTGGTGATGATAATTAAATTAGAGATGGAGATACAAGCCAAGCCAATAAAACTCAGTTCTAAAAGTTTCATGGGGACTATTGGAAAAAATAAATTCTAGGGGCGTCTCGGTGGCTCAATCAGTTAAGTGTCCAACTCTTGATTTCAGCTTGGGTCACTATATCAGGGTCATGAGGTCAAGCCCCAGGTTGGGCTCCATGCTGGGCATGGAGGCTGCTGAAGATTTTCTGTCTCCCTCTCCCCAGGCTGTCCCCTTCTCTCCCTCTTAAAAAAAAAGAAAATATAAATTCTCCTTTCCCTCCTATTTCGTATTGTAGGAAGCTGTGTGTCCCCTAAGCAGCTCTGGGGATATTGACTGGAGGCTCTAGGGCCAGCAAAGAAAATGGATCTACAGCGACATTTAGGTGAAGATAGAGAGGGACAGCTTTCTGAGAGTGTATGAGTCCCTGGATCCATTTGTACGGGAAGCCGGACAACCTAAGGCCTATGTAGTCACCTAAACAAAGACATCAGACCTCTTTTTCTTTTTTCTTCTAATGACTCCAGTTTGAAGTGGGTTTTGCCACTTGTAAACCTAAGAACACCCGACATGCACGTGCAATACGCAGGCAGGAACCCCTCCAGGAGGGAACAGGTCACACTTAGCCAGAGGGAAAGGGAGCACCTGAGGTCCCCTTGTTTTAGGGCATGGGGTGTCTGAGGGCTAGGCCTGTTGGGGGTCAGAGAGACACCCCCAGTGAAGCTTTGACTCCTCAGACACTGCCTGGTCATGCAACTTCTCTTTGGAAATTCCCTGGAAGTTACTGCATGGCTGATTAGAAATATCACCAGCAAAACTGTTTCTGTTTATCCTACCTCTCTTGCCGGAAGCTGTTCTGGAACAAAGAGGCTCCTGAATATTTGCACATGGGGTGGCTTAAACGTGTGGGCTGTAGGGACTGATAGACCCGCATTCAGGCCCTCACTTGACCACTTACCAGCTGTGTGACCGTACTCAAATTACTCGGCACCTCTGCCACTCAGCTCTCTCACCCATACAATGGGTTTAATAATAACATCCGGGGATGCCTAGGTGGCTCAGTCAGTTAAGCGTCTGCCTTCAGTTCAGGTCATGATCCCAGGGTCCTGGGATTGAGCTCTCCATTGGGCTCTCTACTCGGGGAAGCTTGCTTCTCTTTCTCCCTCTGCTTTTCCCCTCTGCTTGTGTTCTCTCTCAAATAAATAAATAAATAAAAATATTTTTAAAAATATATAATAACATCCAGCTCCTACAGTTTATATGAGGCTATCATGGGCTTAATCCTGGTGAGAACCTAGTAATAGTGCAATAAAAGTTAGCAGTTGTCATCATAAAGCAAACTGCATTCCCCCAACCTGAGATTTTCAGTTTTGTGTGCAGTGTAACTAGAAATCTCCCATGGTTGTGTGGTCTGTTTTTTTTTTTTTTTTCCTTGCTCGCAGGCACTTTGGCAATGGATGCAACCATAGGTAATGGACGTTGTTGAAGAAGAACAGAGTGCATTTAAGAGCATAGACTCGGGAACGGGACCACCAGGATTCAAACCCTACCCTCATTCTCGACTGTGTGGACTTGGACAAAAGGCTCCATTTGTGACTCAGTTTCCCCATAAAATGAGGCTGGTAGAAATAGGACCTATCTTGTTGAGATTAGGTAAATTAATATTTGTAGAGTGTTCAGGAGAGTGAACGTGCTCCCTGTCCTGTAAGGACTGGTTGTTGTCTGTGCATTTAACACGGTGCCACACTGACCACAAATACAGCTCAGTGGCCAAGTCCTGACTTCTGCTGGACACAAGCAACTCTGTGTACACGCTAAGGCTTTGCTGAGTTCCAACTGCCTGGGTTCCCTCATGGTCCTGCTAATCTCAGCATCACTCAGCAACGCACATTCTGGTGACAGCTCTGGCCATGCCAACACTGTGTGTGGGCTTTCACAAAATTTTATGTGATTCATCACAAATTTTTAAAGGCAGCCTGCATTCAAAATCTGGCTCTTCCACCTGCTGTTCTGTCTCGAGCCACTTCCTTAACCTCTGAGCCTTGGCCTCCTCCACTGTAAAATGGCAAAACTAATATTCTCTACCTTATAGGGTTGTTGTGAGGAATACGTGAGTTATTATAGTAAAGCCCTAGGAAAGGACTTGATACATTATACATGTTAAATTATTGTATTATGAATAAGAATATCCAGTTAATAGGCTGGCCCTCAAAATACCCTTAGAATTCCTCCTAAAAGGGCTGACAATGTATGCCCATTGATCTAGTACCTTAGAGCTTTCAAGCTTGTAGCCTGCTTGAAATACATTTCAAATGGACATTTCTTATTTGCATAACCTAGAGCTTCAAAGAATTAGTGGCCCATATTTTAAAGCCAGGATGTTTTATGTAAAAATCTCGATTTCCAGCTTTTCTTGAGGAATGAGAAAATACGGCACTGCTGGACTGCCTTCTTGCAGGTTGTCTCTGGGAGAGGATGGCACAGGGGCTGCTCGCATTAGACAGGACAAGGGACTCTTTAGGTCAGGAACTCGGCTCACAGCACTCAGGTTTTTTCACTCCTGGAATGCTTCATGCATTAGCCTGGCTCCTGCAATGATACAAATAATAGCTAACACATACACAAAACATTCCACATTCCAGGCACGGTCTCATTCGATCTCCATAACAACCCTAAGGGAGAAGTATTAGTTTTGTCCTTCTCATCTTAAGGATGGGAGGGCATGGCTAAGTACGTTCCCAAGGTTATGAGCTGGTTAGTGGCAGACCTGGGAGTTGAGCACTCTGGCTTCAGAGTCTGGGTTCTCACCAATTGCACTCTTTTCTAGAGTAAACCCCTTCCTTCTATCCAAGGTGAAGTTGTCTGCAATTGTATCCATGAGATGGGAACACAGTCCAGAGGGTTGATATTCAGTTTTCATGGTCACGTTGGCCAACAGGGCTTAGTTATGGATGTTTAGGGTCATAACGTAGGGATTTAACTGCCTCATTTCTCCATTGCCCTCAGTGTCTCCAGACTCATCTCTGATACTCAAGGCTAGTCCTACGCAGAATAGAAGTTCCCACCAGAAGCAATTGCACTTGGAGGTGAGAGTGACCTCCCACCCTAGCACCTCCCAGCTCAGCCCTGAGTTGCGGGGCTCAGAGAACCAACACCATTCTCAGGATGTGGTCCATTCTGCTCGTTCTTGACAACCACAGACACACCCCTTCCTAGATGGCTGAAGTCACTTTCCAAACAGACTGAGGGGCAAATCAAGATGACACACTCCTACACTGAAGGTGTCACCGCTTTTTTTTTTTTTTTTAAACCTGTGTCCCTTTTTGAGAAATGTAAAATTCTCACCATGGCCAGGAAATATCCATAAGCTCCCATCCCAGTGCCTGTGATTCTCAATTGAGAAATTCTTCAGTTTCTACACAGTCTTTTTAGCAAGATTTGGTTAAGCTTTTCTTGAAATCTGTATTATAGAAACAAGTCATTTTATTTCCCCTTTCTGGTTATAAAATTATGTAATAATATTTGAAGATGTTTCAAAATACGACTCACCCTTTCTTCCAAACCCTGGAGAATCACTGATCGATGAGTGATTCTCGTGGATTTTTAAGAGGATGTCTTTACCCAAATGGTAGCTTTTGAGATAATGCCTGACAATTGCTATCAGAGGCTTAACATTTGAAAATAAATTCACAAAACACAGAAGATGAACAGATGGTCTGTGAGTTTTGTCCATTCTCTGTAGCTTTCCCCCACTCTCTGCTGCATCAGACATAAAGGAGTCTGAGCCAGCCCCAGGTGGGTGTATCGTGAGGGGGAGGTGAGCTGTCCCCCGGGCCGGCCTGAACCATACGCAGCAACAGCTGTCTTCAGGGGCCCTGCGGGAGGGCTGTACCCACAGGCGGGGTCCTTGCTCCTGCTTCCTGCTGGTGGGGACAGTGCTAGTCAGGAAGGGCACTGATGTCACTTGGGTCTTTTGGCTGGTAGAGCAGCCTTCTGTCTTCTCATCTTGTTCTCTGGAACAATTAGGAGTGCGATTTCTTCCCTGCCCGGGCTTGCCTGGTGACACGCTGCACCAGAAGGTGTGGCTCCAGAATCCGGTCTGGCCAGTTCACCAGCATTTGGGTCAGAACATAGGCTATGATCTTGCTCATACCCACTGTAGCAAATGACCACACAAACTGGATGGCTTAAGACAATAGACATTTATCCTAATAGGGTCATCCTCTTAAAACAATAGAAGCAGACCATTCTGGAGGTCAGAAGTCTAAAATCAAGGTGTGGGCAGGGCTCCACTCTGTCTGGAAGCCTGACAGGGGAGAATCTGCTCCTTATTCCTTCCAGCTGCTGGCCCCATCTTCACCCTGACTTCCCCTGTGCATGCCTGTAGGGTCTCCCTGTGCCTAAAGATACCAGTGACGGCCTTATGGCCCACCCTGGTAATACAGGGTAATCTCTTCCTCTCAAGATTCTTAGTGCCCTTACTCCTGCGGGGGAGCCTTTTACCAAAGAGTAAAAACTAAAAAAAGTGACTTTTACAAATCCATAGGTTTAGGACTCAAAATCTCGGGATGGTCATTCTTCTACTTACTCCATCAAACCGAAGTCTTTATGCTTCTCCTCCCTTCCAGTCTTGGTCTCGTCCCTTCAGAAAAGTTGCATAGCTCCTGCAGGTTCCTAAAAAGACTGATCCTGGGATGGCTGAAAGAGCACCCCGCTGGAAATCAGAGAACCACTTGGGCTGGGCAGTCTCCACCAATCACCTTTCCTCTCTCTGTTCTTCCTCTCCTCTCTTTAGTGGTGGTAGTCAAGGTGGTCAGACACATCTCTGCTTTCTTGCTGCCTTATTGCAATGACATCTATTGGTCTTCCTGCTTTTCCTCCTACCTATGTGCACATGCTTTCTAAGCTTAGATCAGATGACCCTTTTGTTGATGGTCTCTGTGGAGAGACAGAATAAAGGCCCCCCAGAGATATCCATGGTCTAATCCCTGAGACCCACCCTCACGTGGCTAACGGGTCTCTGTGGATTTATTTGGGATTGTGGGCTGGGGTGATTATCCTAGGTTGTCTGACACCGGGGACAGTCACAGACAGAAAAGGAGATGAGGCAAGGCACACAAATAGGAGTGATGCCTTTGAAGGTGACAAGCCAAGCCCAGGGTGTAGAAGGTGCAGAAGACAAGGAAAACACTCTCCCCTAGAGCCTCCAGAAGACGGCTCACCTTGATGGTAGTCCAGTAAGACTGGTTTTTGGACTTTGGGCCTCCAGAACTATAGGACAACAAATTGGTGTTGTGTTAGATCACAGTTTGTGATAATTTGTTGTAGCTGTGGCAAAAAATGAACACAGTATCCAAGGTTTCTCACTGGACTTAGAACAAAGTCAGGCTTCCCACCAAGGTCTAGAAATGCCTACCAGATCTGGCCCCTGCCTTCCTCTCTGGCCTCATCTTCCCCACCTCACCCAGTGCTTAGTGTTCATTGGCAACAGCAGCTCCTTGCTGGTCTTTGGTGGGCCAGGCCTCATGCTCTGGCCCTTGCGGTTCCCTCTGCCTACAGTGGTTTGCTCTGGCTCATTGTCCCTCAGCTCAAACTACCACCTTCTCAAGGAGACCTTCCTTGAGCATCTGGGATAAATAGCTGACCATCCCACCCCTCCCAGTCTTTCTTGTTTTCCATAGTAGCTGCTGCTGTCTGAGATCATGTTATTCACTGTTTAACATGAATCCCTCCCAGAGCATCCGCTGCATGAGAAGAGGACCCATGTTTTATTCCCTGTCTGGATCAGTCATTGGCCCTGAAGAGAGATTTGGCGAATGAATGATGAAAAAGACAGTCATTTGTGTTCAGCTCTAATAATTTTTCCTTGCAGTCATGGACTGACAGAGTTTTGGTCTTTGTGGCAGAAGAGAAAATCACCCTCAGGCCTGGATTTGAGCCAGGAGATGACAGAGGGTGGGATCTGGAAGCATTTTCTGCTTGCTCCTCTCTTTAGTCAGAATTTCCTCTCCATTAACATAATTTTTAAGTATTTCCCCTTTCTCGCCATCTACCCTGTTAAGGCCTCCTCTGGCTCCTGTCCACTTACACCCAGTGGAACTTCCTGAGGACAATCTTGGGGTCAGCTACCATCAGGGGCTCCTCAACTCAAGTGCCCATGGTGCTTTTGGCTTTCTGCTGCTTAACGAGGGCGGTGTTTTGAATCTGATGCTGCTTATGTGTTAAGGGCTCAAGGACATTCCTCTAGTTTGAGACTAAGGGCCTTTAAATCTTGGGGGCTTACAGAAATGATTTCTGCTCTGTGTGGGGCTTGAGTCTTTTGATCCAAGGAGAAAGAAGGTCATTTCCATTTAGATAAATGGTGTTGGTCTGACTGCCCACACCACCTCAGAAGCTCTCAATCAGGGAAAGGATGACTGTAGGGCCCCCTCCCCTTTCCACTTCTCCCCAACAGGGAGGGCCGTTCTGGTTGATCAAGGTTGTACACATTCGGGGCACCTGGTGGCTCAGTCGGTTAAGCATCTGCCTTTGGTTTAGGTCATGATCCTGGGATCCTGGGATTGAGCCCCGAATTGGGCTTCCTGCTGAGTCTGCTTCTGCTTCTCCCCTTGCTCGTGTTCTCTCTCTCAAATAAATAAAATCTTAAAAAAAAAAAAAAAGCTATGCACATTCATTAGACACAGCCTAAGACCCATTTTCTCTCCCATACTCCACCCTGTATTATGTCTGTCGGAAGAAGCCCTTTCCATCCCTGTGGTGGGCAGCTTCTCACATGGCTCTCAGTAATCTCTGCCTCTTCTATTTGTGCTCCTGTGTAATCCCTTCTCGTTAGGTGTGGGCTGGACCTAGGGACTTGAAGGGAACTTCCATCTCACTGATATTCTCGCCTGCCTTCTTAGCTTGTACACGTTGATAAAGCAAGCTGCCATTTTAGAAGGGTGCACATGGCAAAGACCTGGGGCCAGCCTCCAGCCAAGAGCCACCAAGGAATTGAAGCTCTCAGGTAAATAGCTCCCAGGGAACTAAAACCTGCCAACAACCATGTGAAAGAGCTTAGAAGTAGATTCTTCCTTGTTGATCTGTCAGATGAGAACACAGCAAATGAAAGCCCCAGCCAGCACCTTGATTGTAGCTTATTATGAGGACCCTGAAATGGAGGACTGAGCCTGGATTCCCAACCCACAGAAACTGTGAGCCAAGAAATGTGTGTTGTTTTAAGCTGCTAAGTTTTGGGGTAATCTGTTAGCAATGACAGATGAGTAATACTACCCAGATGATATGTAGGAATTCTTTATGCAATCCACTCACCTTAGTTAGGATCCCACATTGGGATATACAGTCAAATCTTGAAATAGTAATCAACACTTCATTTGCTAGGCATTGCCCTATTTGTATTTATTTCCCTCTTGGACCTTGTGAAGGAGAATGACTGGTTGAAAACAGAATTGAATGTTCTTGTGTCTCCTCTACAAGCACCATTATAATCTTACCCTGACATCTGGCCTAATTTGGGGAGGCTATCTGCCAAGGAGACTTGCATTTATGGGACAAAATCCATAGTGGAGAGAGTGTGGTTCAATCATTGAGCAAGGCCTCTAGAATTCAAACTTTTATTGCTTTGGGAAGTCAAGATTCACTTTGGGAGTCAGCGTTGCATGTCTAGGAAGTGATGAACAGCAGAATTCCATGTGGGTCAAAGCAATTTCAGATCAAAACCAGCAAAGATATAGGACCTGCGCTATTTGGCTTGAGGGCTTGATATTGATAGATGGTGCTGGATTGAGTGTCCCAGATTTGGTGCCCATTTATCTTGCTTTGCATTCCTCCGTGATTTCTCCAGCATCTCAGCTTGCGTATGAGGTTAGAAAAAGAACCGTGGCAGAAATAACATGTGAGGATTTCAGGATTTTGTCCTCATTGGCTTAAAGAGCATATACCATCAGCTCTCAAGTTGCCTGTGGTTATTCAGTGGGCAAGCCTGAAGTCTGGCCCCATGTCTTTGCACGTTAAGGTTGAAGAGGCAGGTAAAATCAACTTCTGGACCATGTGGCCTGACCATGGTGAAGCCCAGGTAGTTTCCTGGCAATTTCTTTCCCATTGACCTTATTTTTCTGATGCTTCCTAAGTTCATAAATGGGTCCATTAATGGACTGGTAGTAGATAAGAAGTTGGTTATAGAATATTCTATCCCTGTGTCCTTTCGCCTTTGTAATGTGATTTATGGTGCCTCCCATCCCAAAGTGGAAGCAGTTTCTCCACCCCCTGACCTTGGCTTATGGGAAAGCAGTGAACCTGCGATAAGCAGAGGCCTGAAAAGTGTTTGTCACTAGAGTTTCTTCCCATTACTGTTCTTTGGAGTCCTCAAAATTACCAGATGAAGAAGCCTATGTTCTAGCTGGAACATATGAGAACATGTGGAGCAAAAACAAGCAAACACAACCAACTGTCTCTAGAGCAGGGGTGCTGTCAAACACTATAGAGGTGAATAAGACCATCTGACCATCACCAGGTGACCCTTGAGCTGAATGAAGGTATACAAGCAAGACCATCAGAGAGACACTGGGATGGTCAGACCAGAAAAACCATCATTGTCAACTGAATAAGTGACTATTTTTTTTTAAATATTTATTTGAGAGAGCAAGTAAGAGAGCATGAGAGGGGAGAAGGTCAGAGGGAGAAGCAGACTCCCCGCAGAGCTAGGAGCCTGATGCGGGATTTGATTCCGGGACTCTGGGATCATGACCTGAGCTGAAGGCAGTTGCTCAACCAACTGAGCCACCCAAGTGCCCATAAATGGCAGTGCCCGTAAAATGAGTTTTAAGGTGGTTTGTTGCTCAGTATTTTTTAATTGGCGTATCATATGTATGTTCCCACCTACAACTCCTCTTGGTGAATTTTGAGTCCCTGAAGGCAAAGGACCACAGCTCATCAGGTGGTCAAATTCAGGTCCTTGCCATTGGTAGTGAATTTGCCAATGACACAGTGGGGACCTCTGTGAACTGAGTGCGGTGCCAGCTGACTCTCTCCTTGAAGCACTTCTCACTAGTGGCTTGTCTCTCTCACATTACTAAACCTGAGGGATCTTTGGGGCAGACCAAAATTCCCATCTGCAGGGAATCCACCATTATGGTTTGCTTCCTAAGCATACACCCCCCCCCCACCCCTTGTTCCAAGAACAGCTTCCAATTTTTATTCAGAGCAATCGCTTGCTCATTCTCAGTTCATGTGGTTTGGGTGGCCGTCTATCCATTGGTCCAGATGTATGTGGTCAGCAGTCTTTGAGATCACACCTAGGGACCCCCAGCTCTGGGGATGCTCACCTTGGGTAAGGCCTTCCCCTTGAGTGTGGGCTGGACTTATTGACTTCTTTATTTTTTTTTTAAGATTATATTTATTTGTCAGAGCATGAGCAGAGGGAGGGGCAGAAGGAGAGGGAAAAACAGGCCCCCCTGCTGAGCAGGGAGCAAGATGTGGGGCTCCACCCCAGGACCCTGGGATCATGACCTGAGCTGAAGGCAGATGCTTAAGTGACTGAGCCACCCAGGAATCCCTGTTGACTTGCTTCTGAGATTAATGGCTTCCAGATTGGGCATCTGAATCTGTGCCTCCTGTTACTGCAACCCTGGCCAATAGCCTGACTGCAACTTCATGGGAGGGGTGACACCAGCCAAGCCACACCTAGCTTTCCTGCCTGCAGACATTGAGAGCTAATACATATTGGCTGCTTCAGAGGTGGGGAGTAACTTGTTATACAGAGATAGCTAATACAACTTAGGTCTGGCCAAAGTACCTCCCCCGCTCCCCTCTCCACTTCAGCCATAGTGCTCACTCCAGGAGTGTGCATGTGACCAGGCTGAGTCAATCAGAGTAAACTGCAGGATTTTATAGGAGCGCCCAGTCATTTCTCATTGGACATGATCCTAGCAAGATAAGAAGGGGGGACTTCTGCATCTTTTTGTCCCTGTGAATAGGAAGTCCTGGGCTGGGGTACCTGAGTGGCTCAGTTGGTTAAGCATTTGCCTTCAACTCAGGTCATGGTCCCATGGTGCCCCACATAGGGCTCCCTGCTTAGAGGGGGGGCCTGTTTCTCCCTCTCCTTCTGCCCCCCCCCCCACTCCTGCTCTCTTTCTCTCTCAGATAAATAAAATCCTAAAAAAAAAAAAAAAATTCCTGGGCTATCTTGTTGGCCCTGGGCTGTCCCCAACACCCAGAATTGTGCCTGGCTCAAGCTGGTGCTCAACACATAGGAAAAGAAACAAGGGTTTATATCCAGCAGAAGGAGAAAATAGGAGGGGCTGGCATGACATGGGGATGAAGCAGAAGGAGCAGTAGCAAACTCTTCTGTATTACTATCATCTTAAATGGGACATGTCATTAAAGGTCTATAGAAAGCCCACTTATTTTTGTTTTCTAAATGTGATGCATGGAACATGGTTTCTCCCTTATGTTTAAGTTGGCGTTCCCCAATTTTAACTGGCAGAGTTTCTAAAATTCTGCAAAGAATATTCTAGGATCAATGGATTCCCTGCATCTGCCCAATGCTCTATTTACTGGGCGTTTACCAAGGAGGCAGAAGATGAATAAAGTCTGTGGAGTCACAACACACTGGGTGTGACGGGTTTGCTCTTTTCTGCTGCCCACTGGCATGAGCAGCTCTGAAGGCAAGTGTGATAGATTGGATTAGTACATCTTTCAAAAAGAAAATAGAAACATGATTTCATTCAGAGAAGATATCAGGCTGACACCCAGTGATTCATTAAAGTGCCACTCTGATCTCCAAGAGTGGGGCTCCTTATCTTGCCAATAAGTTTTATTTTCCTCCTCTTCTGTCCTCCCTGGGCAAATAGGGTTGTAGAAAAGAGGGCATATGCTTTTTTTTTTTTTTTTTTTCAGACGTCAAATTAGGAAAAAATAGTAAAAAGTAAGTGGTTTTACAAATAGTAACATCCTCATAGACCACAGAAAAGTGTTCTCTTGGAGCACCTGGGTGCACAGTTTGTTAGGCCTCTGACTCTGGGTTTCAGCTCAGGTTGTGATCTCAGGGTGGTGAGATCGAGCCTGGCTTCAGGCTCCATGCTTAGCATGGAGTCCACTTGGGATTTTCTTTCCCTCTCCCTCAGCCCCTCCAGCTCGTCCTCTGTCTCTAGAATATATGTCAATTTAAAAAAGAAAGAAAGAAAGAAAGAAAAGAAAGTGTTCTCTTTGTACTGAAAGCAACTTCCTCGCTGACTTTTGTCACAGGTGGAATGAATGAAACCTTTGTTAAGTACTTTGTGCTTGAGGATTTAATACACGCAGACCACGATGAAGGGATTAGCGAACAGATCCCCTGATTCTGGCCACAGGAGAATACTGAGGTCATTATGTTTGTGATTCCAGTGGCAGAAGTTTCAGCCTCCAATCTACAGCAGCCAGGTACGTGCCTAGAGAGTGTAACAAAACAGGGCATGGTGGAGACTGGGGCAGCGCGAGCCCACCCTGCTCTTAAAGGAGACAGCCATTTCTCAGTTCGGTTGAATTATTTCCACAGGGTAATCAGGCCCACGGCTGCTCATCCTCTGATTTTTTTTTTCAAGTGAATCTGAAAACCCCAGAATTTATATAAAATATCCTTTTTTTTTTTTTAAGATTTTATTTATTTGACAGAAACACAGGCAGAGAGGGAACACAAGCAGGGGGAG
Source organism: Spilogale gracilis (assembly GCA_004023965.1). Classification (NCBI taxonomy): domain Eukaryota; kingdom Metazoa; phylum Chordata; class Mammalia; order Carnivora; family Mephitidae; genus Spilogale; species Spilogale gracilis. The sequence continues at coordinate 91,374 of PITA01004959.1, read as the reverse complement.
TGAGAGAGGGAGAAGCAGGTTTCCCGCCGAGCAGGGAGCCCGATGTGGGACTCGATCCCCGGTCTCCAGGATCATGACCTGAGCCGAAGGCAGTCGCTTAACCAACTGAGCCACCCAGGCGTCCCTAAAATATCCCATTTTAAAAATGTTGGCAATGAAATAAGATTGTGTGTCTGTGAAGCAAAGCTGCATCGGCCTGTGGCTCTCGAGTTTATGACCCACCCCTGTACCAAGGCCTATTTAAAAGCAGACACATTAACAAGAAAGTTTGCATATATTAACTCAGTTTAATCATATCAATTCTTAAACAAAAAATTTCCTCCAAGAGACAACAGTTCACAGTAATTGCAAAGCTTACTCACAATTTTTAAAAATACCAGTCATGCTTAGCATTCAAAGAAGATATGGTAGGATAACTGTAAAAACATTTACCAGGAACATCAGCTTCTGACTTTAAAAATTACAAATACCGAAGCATTTTGGTATCAGACACAGTAGGTTTGACATCGTCTGTTCATTTTGATGAGTTTCTGGAAGTTTGGAAAATTGTACCTTCTAACTGGAGAAAGCGCTTAACTCTAAACTAAACATCTTCAAATGTAGAAAACAAACTAGCAAGCTACACATACAAAGAAAAGCCCTCGAGGACAAGCCCTCCACACGTGGACTGCCGGCCAGCATACGCACCATGGATCCTGGAAGACTAGAATTGATACATACACTTGGCCTGAAGTCCGACACTACAGAGTCGACAACGGAGTCGCATTCACCTACACATTAATGACAAACTCTGGGTTAGTATAGGAGAAGCCAGCAAATTCATTTTGGTCCAAGTTCATGATGAAGAGTTTATCAGTAGGCGTGAGTTCCACAGGCTGTCTGGTGAACTCTTTGTCGAAGTTGGAGGTGTCTCGCTTGTCTCTCTGCCAAATGGAAAGCAAACACATTAACACAGCATAAGAAGGAAACACGACCCACACCTGCCAGGTAGTGGGAAGCTGATGACATCTCATGGGCAGAGTCCGAAAGAGCCCTGTGCTGAGTTGCTCGGCAGGTGCTGTGTGCACACTATCCCCTGCCTTTTGCTTCACATTGTGTGTTGGCTCCAGGAGAGAAAACTTGGTGGTGATTGTCTAAGAAAGGAAACGAAACATTGAATTTCTTTAAGGATTGCCATAAAGTGGACTATGGGTATGTGTATGTTCTGTTTTCTTTGGCTTTGAGATGAGCTGAACTGGAAACTTCTTACCATGTAAAAATGTCATAGAATAGAGTCACAGGATAGAGCATCCCAGAGGAAACCATCCAACAGTGACCTCTGTGGCGAGGAGACTCCTTTCTTTAAAAAGGAGAGAGGCTGTACAACCACTCAGTTGCCAAGAAGGTGGAGTGAGTGGCATGTGGGGACATCTGATCGTTGCCTGATGAGCGGAGCTGACCACCATCCACCCCACATCCCCTGGTGCCAGCTAGGCTTTGAAGGGATGCTCAGAAGCTCAGAAGTCCACCCACAGACTGGAATTTGGGTCTTCATCAGCGACAGGCTGTCTACAAGACTGGCTGCAAGCACAGCATGTATCTAGTCAACAAGCTCTAAGAAACAAAACCCAAAGCTTAAAGTAAGGTCTCTAAGAGCAGTCTTAAACAAAAATTCTATTCTCCTGGTTAGACTGACATTTCTTTTTTGGGTCAGGGTCCCCAGGTTACTAACTATGATTTGGGGCAAACCTTTCTAGGGAACAGTAGAGTTTGGGCTCGTAAAAACTCCTTGCACATCTGTATGATGTTTTCACATGCTCAGGGTCCTTCTGGCTCTCCTTCCCTCCCATCCTCACCACCCACCTAAGGGCAGGAGGAACTGGAGTCCTCACTATGCTCCCCGCTCCACCACCCCATGGTTTGACCTAGGAGAAAACGGGTGCAGGAAGATACAGTGACTTGCCCAAGGTTGCACAGTGGGGGAATGATCTTTACCTGACCACACTTCTCTTAATTAGGGCTCACCTCAGTGCCTTCGATGGGTTGTGTGTTTGGGGTGACAGTCTGACGGCTGGTTTGTTACAGGACAGCCGAGGAGAACGCCTGGGTGTGCCTCACTGAAGCCAGAGCTGGGTCAGGTTGTAAAGAGGGGAGGCGCCGTGGGTGCTGGCTGATTTGTTGGAGTCCAGGCAATTGCCATTCATGCCTTAGGTTTAGCTCCTAATGGGTTCTGACGGGTAGGGTTTCTCATTGCGGGCTCATTCCCTTTTGCCAAATAGCTCCCACAAGAATTCTGTCTTTCAGGCTGCTCCCTTGAGATAGATAAAATGTCCCCATGGAGTTGCCACTTAATTGTGTTGTATGTGTTGGGGTGTGGGAGTTGAAGCAGGGGATTAGTGTTGCCAGACTGCAGTGGGCTCAAGATGCAGATAAAGCTGTTTTCTAGATGGTGGGCCATCTCGTGCCCCGCCCATTCTGCCTTATCTTGTCCTGCCCTCTGTCGCCCGTCCTGTGCTGTCCCAGGCACCGCCTGTGTTGTCTCCTGCGTTCAGTGAAAAACTCAAACATCACCCCTTCCTTTAATGTTACCCGTGCGCCACTCCCTGGACTCTACAAATCACACCTTAGCATCCTTTTAATTGACTCCGTGGCACCTAGGTACTATCAGGCATTGTCTTATTTGTTGCCTCTCTCCAGGCATGGAGGGTCCATACCTGTTTCTTCACTATCGTATTTCTAGGGCCAGGAATTATGCTTGGCACACAGCAGGATCTCCATGACTACTTGTTGAATGAGTGAATCAGTATATGGAGATCAACTAAGGATGAGCCTCTTTGCCTCTTGCTTTTTCTTCCAACACAAACTTGTCTTGAGCCAGAGACCCCACCACTCTCTAGCAGAGCAATGGAATTGTTTCTCTTGACTCTCTGGGTCCCTCACATCGGCCTCTGTCTACTTTGAGCCCCAGTGGGGACTGAACTATTAGGCCCCTTCAAGGTCTGAGAGCTGCGAAGCTGTGTGTGAGTCCAGGTAGACATGGGGCTAGAAGGCAGGCAGTTGCCTCCTTTCAGATCTCCCCTGTGAACATTGACCTCATCTGTCCTTCCCTGCCTTTGGGCATCCTTGGAGGGGATCCCTCCCGTACCATCAGCCCCAGCTTTCACAGCTCTTCCCCATCTGTTGTTCCTCAAACAGTCACATGACCCAAATAGAACCTGCCATTATGGATTTCATCCTGTGGGCAGCTCCCCTTAGGAAATACCCCCTGAGTCTTACTCTAGAAGGTGGGAGAGGATAGGCCTCTCTGTTGGGACCATTCTTTTTTGGGTGGCTAGCACCTGAAGCCACATGAGCAAAGTATCACTTAACCAAGGAGAGTTATTAATTCTGCCCGCCTCCTATTGACTCCCAAGGTCATTAGGACCATGGCCCCATGAGAAGTCTAAGAAGTGCTAAGAGGGATTCTTTGGATCCTGGCCGACGATTAGCCATGGCTAACATGGAATGTGCTTAGGTTTCTTTGTAGTCTTTTATTTAATTTCTTTATTTAAATTCCCTCCCTAATTTAAGTTATTTCGGAAAATCTCAGCTTGTCTCATCTGGAAGAAACAGGCGGTGTCAAGCTGGTAGAACAGCATCTCCCCGAGGGCTGGCGAGGGGGTAATGTCTGCAGGAATTGGGGTGAGAAAACTCTAAGAAGTGAGATTCAGGACTCAGAACTGAGCTGGAAAACCAGTTTCCTCTCTATATATGACTAACTGTCTCTGCTCAAATCTTGGTGATTCTGTGGTCTGTTCGAGAATGGAGACTGTACCTTTGGCCTTCTAGAAGTTAACCCACCCCAGCTACCATCTAACTCCTGTCTTTCCCCATCTATGGCACTGTAGGATTGTCCCAGAAGTCTGGGTCAAGGGGGCACTGCTACATTTCCTCCTTTAGCCTCAAACTGTGGTCTTCAGAGCGAAAGAGGCACCCTAGAGACCTCTGGAGACCTTTTCTTTCTTGTAAGAAGCCTCCCCTAACTAACTCAGAGACTGCTTATCTCCAGGTCACATCGTGCCTTTAATTACTTATTTAATGTCTGCCACCTCAGATTGCATCGTTGGGGTTCCCCACTGAGCTCCTGGTGCCCAATTGAGAGCCTGCCACGTAGCTGGTGCTCAGCAGATGCTTCCAGAACGAATGGGGGGTGGAGTACGGGGATGACTGCACGCAGAAGTGGAAAATCCTTCTTCCTGGATAAACTTGAAAAGTGTGGCCTGGGGATGAGATATTCTCAAAGCTCTGTTTCTTGGTCTCCTTTGGACTTAAAATGGTGATGGAAACGGAAATTGTGGGGAATGTTGGAGAAGGATCCTTCCCTTGCACAGAAGCCTTCACTGGCCAACCCTCAGCAACGTGTGTTAAGGGAATAGAGACTTTGGCTTGAGTACCTCTTCTGCAAACGATTCAACTTTTGAAAAAATAATGACAGAAATTTGGCAAATTTGTGCAGTGTGTATATACAATATATTCTTCCTATCTATCTATCTATCTATCTATCTATCTATCTATCTATCTATCTATCTATCTATCATGTCTAGCTACCTACCTACCTACCTTACAGTGTTCTCTAGCATTGCCTCAGATAATCCGTCAGTGCCCCAGTGCTTCTCCACGGTTTTTATCTTCCCGAGAACAGGTCCAAGGGGAGACCTGGTGACCCAACAGGCAGATGAAGGACCTCAAATAATTCGCTTATTGGTGGGCATGGCTCAGAGACCCTGGCTCTAGAGCAGAAACAGTCCTGCCCTGAGTCAGGGAACCTGGGTTTGTGCCCCAGCTGGCTGACATTGGGCAAGTCACTGCCTCTTTCCAGATGCCAGTGTCCCCAACAAGAAAACAGGGGAGGGAGGTTTCTGCCCTGATTTTCCTCCTTCTCTAACTTCCTGAGCTTGTCAGCTGGGATTTGGGGTTTGCCCCACATGGGGGTCTCCACTGCTACCATGACGGAGAAGCTGGGGGAAGATAGGAGTGAGCCAGGGGCCTCTGCCTATGTGGAAATCCCAATCATGGGTTTCTTAAAGATGAGAGGTGCTCCTTCAGGTACATTTGTCAAGTTGGTAAAGTTCTCCTGAAGGTCTCTTAGAAGCTCTGGTGCTTCTGGAAATCCCTGACTTGTGATAAGAATTCTCTGGAAGGCTGCCTGGGAATAGAAGGAGGCAGTAGGCAAGGGGATTTCTCCCGCCCAAGGGGTTTCATGGCTTCTGGGGGCTCACAGAGCTGCTCGCAAGAAAGAATATTTAGTCCAAGCTGGGAGGAGTGGTGATTTTGATAAGGAAATCAAGAGCCCACACCATGCCCCTAGCTGGCTCCTAAACTTGACTCTGGCCTTGACCTCTGGTACCATTGGAAGTCCCCGCCAGCTCATCCCATCCCATTACAGGCTGCCAGGAGTCCCTGAACAGTCCCCAGCCTCTCAGACCGGTGGAATCTGGGGCTGAGGTTAAGCTCTGGGTTTAGTTCTTTTTTGTCCCGAAGCCTCGGGAGCCCGGCTTGGCAGTTTGGGTCCACATTTTTCAAAGAGAGCTGTTTTTTTGTTTTTGCTTTTTTTTCCTTGAAATAGCATTTCTTCTTTCTTTTCTTTCTTTTTTTCTATTATATCTCGATGCTAGAAAAAAAAATGGCACATAACAGATATCCAGATACAAATGGATGTTTCCACAAACATCTTGCAAAACAACATCAAAGTGAAGAATACAACCATCTAGGTTTCAAGAAACGGTGTCTTTCTTAGAGTGCTTAATTAGCTTCCCAAAGCCAGCAAGAAACCTAGACAAATCCCATCCGCTTGGGCACGGGTCTGCTAGGTTCAGAGCCGCCTTCTTGACCAGTCCAAGCAGGTCACTGTGGTTAATAACATTTTGACACAGATTTCAAAGCATGTGTAACAAAGTGAGTTTTTTTTTTCTTTTTGCGTTTGAACAACAACAGAAATAAAACCCCAAAGCAAATAAAATTTGAAATGTAATGTAAAACCACGGTCCTCTGGGACCTGGCTAGAGTGACCATGTCTTTTCAGGGGGGTGATGCCAAATGCCCTTTGCCAGGAGTTTTGAGGATGAAGATGATCAGGGACAGAGAGTATCAGGCATTACAGCACGGAGGGGGCGCCCAAGCCGGTTGCCTTTGGACTGACTCCTTGAGGTCCTTTTAGACTGAGACTCTCTCAAAGCACCCTCTCAGCATTTTAAAAGGGTTGAGATCATCTCCTTAACTTTGAGTCTAAAAAAATAACAAATACGATTTTATTTTGAGCCTGGGCTCTGCACAGTTCATGGTGCCTCCAAACCAGGCAGAATGGAGGGATTCCCTCCACGTCAAGGCAACCGTATCCTTGGATGCAAGCCAGACTCTGGGTCCAGGAGGGAGAGAATGCTGCTAGCATCTGCAGAACCACTCATTGGGTAGGAACAATCTAGACTGGATGCCTGGAGTTGGGAAATGTGTGAAATGGGAGTGCTGGGAGAAAGGGAGAGAAAGCAGGCATTTTTCTGTCCCCACGGGATCTGCAAGTGGCCATGCTGGGGAGAGTCGGTGGGAAAAGGTCGTTTGCTAATGTGCTAATTAATGCAGCATTTGCAACGTGCCATCCGCATCATCCCATCTCATAGAGATGCTCCAAACTACCTGAGGACATTTGGCTTCTGAAACATGGTCACTCTAGTCTTGTCAGCGAGTAAAACATGGATGCGACGTGGCAATGAAAAGAAAAGATGTCACCACAACAGCCGTTGAGCTCGAATGACAGAAATGAAGGACGGAAGTCTACACATCTACTTAGCTCTTGACTTCAGGTTTTAAAAATTCAGAGTTAACAAAGGAAAATCCTTCGAATTCTGACTGGTCAATATTCCTGATGACTTCCTGGTCGGGAGGTGTTAGGACTGGTGGATGGCGGGTGAAAAACCGGTCGAAGTTTTCAGCATTTCGCCCACACTATGAGAGGGGAAGAAAAGAACTTGTGGTAGGTGGAAAAAAGAAACAAAAACAAAAAAACCAAAACCAAAACCCAAACAAAACAGAACCAAACACAATGAGGCATGGCTTGCTCCCCTGCCTCAGGCTGTTTCGATGATCAGAAATGAGAGCAACATAAAATGCAAATCCTCACAACCTTTGGTGCATGACCTGCGGTTCCCGACTTGTAGTTTCTAGGGCTCGTGAGCTGCCCAGGCGTCCCGGTCACACCAGGAGCTGCATGGCGAAGGCATGAGATGGTGGGGCTGGTGGCGTATGGCGTGCCCCCCCCCCGAAGGAATTAGCTAAGCCCACCTGATGATGGAGATGGGATTAAGGTACTGGCCATGTGTCAGGCGCCCCCAGATGCAAAATGACGAGCCCCTTATATGTCACCTGGGAGGTCCCAGCATTTAGCAGTGGATCCCTCAAAATGCTGTCCTTGGTGCTAATCAGGAACTACGGATGTGGCCGGTTACAAACTCTAGTCAGTGGACACGGATCCGAGACCTGGGTCTGGTGCTTGCAATGGCTGAGAGCCCGCAAGGCCCCAGTTAGGTGGGTGACTCGGGTCCTTGACCCTTAGTCACAAGGTGCCATTAGAGACCAACTCAGCCATTCTCTTTCCAGATGGGAGCGGAGGGTGTGGGATGAAACACAAACCAGGGCTGGGGGGGTCACTTGGGTTCTGGAAAGGAAACTGTCAGCATGTCTCACCCACCCTGGGGTCCTTCCATGCACCAGGGTCTTGGTCCGAGGCAGGGTTGTAGCGTGTGTGCGCCCGCGCGTGCCCGTATGCAGGTGAGTACAAACGTGCACATACCAGTTCCCACCGAGCAAGAAGACAGTCATTAAATCTGGGGTTTTTAGTTCTTCGCCAACAAACATGGGCACAGAGCTCTCGGTATCTGGAACAGTGTCTACGGCGGGGAGCCGCACGCTACTCAAGAGCAGCGGTAGTCCTAGTGGTTACAACAGCGAGCACTCGTGATGCCTTTGCTATCCGCCAGCCACCCTACAACGTTCTGCTTTATCTTACTTCATCCTCCCAGTGACCCCATGACGGGGGCATATCCCCACTGGACAGATGAAGAAACCGAGGCCAAGGACATGATGTCATTTGTTCAAGGTCACACAGCCACTGAAGGGCAGAGCTGTTCACAGAGCTCTGATGTCCAACCCAAGCTCTGGCCTCCATGCTACTCGAGTGGGTCACAGGCTGAGGAGGACAGGACAAGGTGGGGGGGGGGCTGGGAAAGGATGCAGGAGGAGTCAAGGATGGGGTGAAGAGGTCTTGGGTTTGAAGGACAGCGACAATAAGGCTGCGTCAACCCTGAAGACTGAGAAAGTGGGAAAATTCAGAAAGATCCTATTTCCATTTGGAGGTGATGACTCTGAGGGGCCGGGGAGGCATCGGGAGATGACCTGGGTTGGGGGGAGGTTTAAAAGAACAGATTCTGGAGCTCAGGAAAGAGATCTTGGAAAAAAAAAATCAAAACACTGAAAGGACAGAACATGGAAAGTGGAAGATAATAATAACAGTAATAAAAACCACTGAGCAGTTTCTAGGCAACTGGTGCTTGCTCAGGGTTTCACATACATTACCTTTTTGCTTCACATAACCACCCTAGGAGGTGGGGATCTGATTTCCATTTGCCGGTGAGAAAACTGCCCCTAAAACTGAGAGCAGGAAGAATAAACCCAGGAGGGAGCCCCGTCAGACAGCCTGGGGACTGTAAGAATCCAGGGACAGGAGCCGCTGGAGCTGAAGTATCTCTGAGGGGTCAAGCAGGAAAGTTGTGGAGAAAGGACCACAGCTGAGAAGATGAAGAGCTGCCTCCAAGCCTGAGTCACAGGCAGAGGGAAGGTGAACTGAGAAAGTTAAAGTTCCTCCCCTTTGGCTCCTTCAAGCCCCACGGTCATGAAAAGCAGAGGTATGGGTGCGCGCGTGTGTGTGTAGGGGACCCAGCTCCTAGAAGGCCTTGGAACTCTTGCTCTGCTCCTGTTTAGGAAAATTCTTTTTAGTTGTGTTGATCTCTCTGCTTCGGGTCTCAGAAAACGGGAAGTAACCCCCCCCACCCCTGCTGCCTGCCCTCCAATCAAGACTTGGGGTCTGCTCTGCTGGAGGGAGATATTTTTGCCCACACAAGGATAGAGCCTCTACACTATGTGGTCAGGATTACAGTTCAGGTTGTTCTGTTGTTTAGGCATCTTTTTTTTTTCCATTCAAGAAGGATTTCTTGAGTACCTACTATGTGCCAGGCCCTGTGCTAAGGGCAAGTTATAAAAAGTCTATGCTTTGTGGAACTTGCATTCCATTAAGGAAGAAAGGCAACCAACACATAAATAGAAGCGTAAATGCGCAGAGTTGTGTTCGTGCCAGACGGGGCAGGCAAGTGGCATTAAGAAAAATAAAGTCAGGCCAGGGATAGAGAGTGAAGAGAATGCCATTTTCGATAAAGTGGTCGGTTCCTGAGGAGATGAGCTTGGAGCCATTTGAATGTCTGGAGGAAAAGCATTCTAGATGGAGGGAAGTGCACTTGCAGATGCCCAGAGACGGGCACGCTTGCTCGGTCGAGTCCCCTGACAGCGGTGAGGCCAGTGTGGCCAAAGTGGTGTCCAAGAGGCAGAGGGGTGAGGGGGTGCGGGAGGGGGCCAGGGGCCAGATCGCAGGCCTTGCTGGCCAAGGGAGGACAGAGGGTTTCCATCTCTGCCTCGTGAGAAGTCGTTGGAGGGTTCAGTGTGCCCAGCACGCTCTTACTCAGATTTCTACATACACAGCTGACGGAAGGGTGAGGGGCAGGGGTATCAACCAGGAGGTGTGAGAGGATGGGGGCTCAGAGGAAGGTGCCCTTGGCGGAGATGGAAAGCTGTATCTGGGCTGAGGGGAGAGGTGGCAAAATGTGCTGATGGGTCAGAAGTGGGGTGTTTCAGGAAGAGAGGGCCTGGTGGTGACCCTACAACTTTGTGCCCGAGCTCTGGGGCGAGTGGGGGATGCTCGGGTGCTCGGGTAGAGCGCCTTCAGGGGCCCCTGGGCACTTGCCTTCTGGTTTGATTTGTCTGAGCATCCAGTGGGGATGTCGAGGGTGTGGAGACCGAACAGGGGTGGCAGCTAGACTCTGACGGCAGAGGCGCCGGGGAGGGTAGAAGCTGGCTGCCATCACCTGGAGCGGACACCACCCGGAGTGGTCCGAACCAGGGACGGGTGCTTGTGAGTGAGCCAGCACAGTGTGTAACGTGTGTAAGGCATACCGGTGCTTGTTCCTCTTTGGCCTGGGTGCCGGGACCCAAACCAGCCAGCATGGGAAAGTGTGTGAACAGAGACCTGGAATCTTCAGGGGCCATTTTTCTTTAAAAACAATCAATTTCCCATGCACACCATAAAGCTGCAGCTTGGCCTGTCTCCCCAGGGGCTGTGACAGGAGACAAGAAATAGCTCCTGGCAGCTCCAGTCTTTCCCCCTCCCCTCCCCCCCTCCTTCTGAGAACAAGGAAATCTTTAAGTGAGATAGCAGGGAGGAGATGCAAAAGCAGGGGTTAACCAAAGGGGCACAATGCATTGGGAGCGTGATTTTCCTGCTAATAAGCAGCTTACACGGGCCTGGCAGATCACAGCCTCCCTAAGTGTTTCCGTGTTTTTCAAATGGAGCTGTCACTGCCCATTAGCTTCAGGAGCGCTCCCTAAATGGAGACGTCAGCCCTTGGGAGGCACAGCGTGGATCAGCTCTGTGCTTGCCGTGTCCTTGGAGAACAGGGCAGCTCAGCTGCTGGGATCCAGCGACGCACACACTGCATGGACCACACCTGCTTCTCTGGAGGTCCTGGCTGGGGACCAGGCCTCCCTGAGCTCCCAAAGGAAACCCCCACCCCCCTCTTGTCATCAGGGCACACCACCAGAGCTCCCGCAACAGCGACGGGGACTCAGCCGCTTGGCTCAGGCTTCTTTGGCTATTGAAACCACATGGCACCTCTTCCCAGGGTGGGGAGAGGGGAGTGAGGACTTTGACTTGTTGTTCCATTGCGCCTCCCTGAATCCGAGAACCTAGACGGTTTGAAAAGCTTATCTGTGAGCTGTTACATGTGAGCTCTTTTTTTTTTTCTTCCCCCTTTTCTCTTCTGTTTCGTCGTGTTAATAACAGCTCTGAGTCTAGCTGTCGAGTGAGGAGCTGGCTTAGTCACAGCGGCCATGGGGATCTTTCGGATGCCAACCTGGCTGTGTCATTTCTCTGCAATGCCCCCTGTTGCCCGGGGCCCACGCTCCTTAGCATGGCTTACAGGGCCTTTTCGGACTTGGCCCTGGTCACTAGCCTCTTGCTGCCCACTCCCACACCCCCAAAACACCCTCCAGCTGTACGTGGTTCCCCTGGCATCCCAGGATGCTTATGCACTCTGTCACCTCCCAGCCTTTGCAATGAGCTGCCTCCTCCACCAGGAACACCTACCTCCCACCCTGTCCCCCCACCCCCACCCCCAACCAGGGCATCTCCTCCACATCCCTTTTGTCTCCAGACAGATGTCACTTCTTCCAGGGGCCTTTCCCTGGACCCATCCTCTATACTCCTGGGTTGAACCCCCAAGATACAGATGTTCATCACAAAACTGTTTGAGAGGGGGAAAAAAGTTAAATAATGATACATCTATTGGATGTATTAAAAGGCAAAACACTTTTAAAAATGAAAAGGAGATTGAGAAGAATAGTGACATACTTACATATAATTGCTGACTGTGTACAGTGTTCCCATGCTATAAATTACACGAATTTGTATGCTCACAGGTACTGCAGTTTGTATATAGGCTTGTAGAGATGCGACGGCTTATAGATTACTTCATTTTCTCTATTTTTTCTGCTTGTGTTTTTGAAAAATCTAAATAGCAGACTTTTTTTTTAGTATTAAGAAACCCCCCAAAAGCTACTTTAAATGAGGGAGCTACTGTTATACTGCTAAGCTGATCCTTTCTGCCCGGTGGTGTGCTAGTCACTGGAAATATGAGGACACACAAGAGGGTCCCCATCCTGGTCATCATGGAGCTTGCGGTTTAGCAGAGGAGACAGAAGCACACACAGGCTACTGTGTGGTACCATGCTACCACTGGGGCCACGGAGCACAGAAGTGAGGAACCTAAGAAGGGCAGGAAGACTTCCTGGAGGTGTCATCTAAGCTGAGTGTGACCAGAAAGACACTGCTTCGGAGGAGGGAAGAATATTGTCCAGGGAAGACAAGGAGGTGAAAAGACAGTGGGGACAGAGTAAGATGCCGGAGAAGAGGGCAAGAGCCTGCCCCATACTGTGTAACCAGGCTTGACGGTGGGAGCCTCACGGCACAGGGGAGCTTCATGCCTTGCCTCCCTCAAACAGCAGAGCATCTTCGGGAACCCAAACCAGAAGGTCATTGTGAAAATGTACCTGAGCCACACAGCCTGTATGACCAAAAAAAAAAAAAAAAGACAAGAGAGTCTTTTTCTTGGGGTGCCTGGGTGGCTCAATTAAGCATCTGCCTTTGGCTCAGATCCTGGATCAAGCCCCACATTGGGCAGCCTGCTTGTCCCTCTACCCCCACTCATTCTCTCTCTCTCAAATAAAAATCTTTTATTTTTTTAAAGATTTTATTTGAGAGAGAGAGAGAGACAGCATGAACAGGGGGAGTGGCAGTCAGACAGAGAAGCAGGCTCCCCAGACCCTGAGATCATGACCTGAGCTGAAGGCAGATGCTTAACCAACTGAGCCACCCAGGCGCCTCATGCTAGATCATTTTGAAAGATCATTTTCAAGACCAAGGTTTCTCTCCAGAGCAGAGTCAGGCAAGGTGCAGTGGAGAGAGAAGAAAGATAAGAGCTCCCTTTTCTGTGACTAGGTGAAGAGTCCTTACAGTCGGAGCATTTGATCTCCTGTATCTGTTTAGTTAGAAGGAAATCAGCAAGAGCGGGGGGTGAGGGGGTCTGCTGGGTGGCAAGTTTCATGTTTTGTTTTGTTTTATCTAAAAATAAGATGCCATGCCTTGTTTTCCTCCAGATTTCAGTCTAAATGCCATCTTCTCAGAGAAGCTGTCCGGGATCACCTCCAGACAAAGTAATCCTCCCCTCCTGTTATTCTCCCTCAGAACAGCCTGCTCCCTTCGTGCACAGTAGGTAAACTATCCAAGGAGCCCAATCTAACTGACATGTTTATTTCTTTGTTCGCTGTTGGTGTACTAGACTCTCATCTAGACTCTAAGCCCCGCAAGAGCTAAAGTCACCCCACAGCCTTCCTGGGATCCGGGACAGGCACTGGCACACAGTAGGCACTCAGTATCGTTGGATGGATGAATGACCGTGGGTATTAAGTGCATAATATTAGCCAGACACTGTGTTAAGTGCTTTACGAAGATTATCCCCTTTAATCCCTGACGTCTCTGCTGGAGAAGGAATAGGTTTAGCAAATTTAAGAACCTGGCTAGGATCTGATCCCAGATTTGACAATGATCTAGATTCTTCCATCAGCCTAGTATATCTCTTGCCCAAACAAACAAGTTGTTCAAAAGCACCCAGGAAAATCAACAACTAAACCCTGTGTTATCTCACCACCTCGGTACCTTCATTATGTCACATTTTGGTGTGTGTTCTGGATGGCTAGATGAATAGATGGAGGGATGTTTGTTACTCTTTAAACAAAGTATCAAGTCGTTCCTTTGTTCCTCAGCTTGCTTTTAAGAAACAAGATGAAATGCACCCCACGTTGCTGGCTTCAGATCGACTAGCCCTCAGATAACAGTCACCCCCATTATTTGCTGATGTTTTTAGAACTCTGATTCTCACAGGTTTGTGAGACAGGCAGGAAAAGGATTCTCTTCACCTAGCACATAATTTGTAAAGGTAACAACTTGGTCAGGGTCATGGAGGGTAAAGGAGGGGTGTGGAGATTCAGAGTTGGGTCTGCTCGATTCTAAAGATGACAGGCTTTCTAATGACATCTCACTGCCTTGCGAATCACATCCGACCGTGTGGCCTGAACATAAACTTTACGCTCGCCTATCCCAGCACCATCAGTCCCAGCTCTGCGACCTCTAAGCAGGTGAGCTAAATTCCCTAAGTCCAGTTTTTATTAGGTCAAATGAACCTGCCCTGTAGTGCACGGCTGACTTGGTTAAGTGCACGGAACACACGCGACGTGGCAGCCGCCGCGGTGGTGCGGGCGGAGCGGGCTCTGTCCAGTGAGCTAGTCTGATGGATGTGGCCGTCCCCTGGCTGCGGACGGGTCCTGCGGGCCTTCCCACACCCCAGGCCCTCCTGCAATATTGCCCTGACAGGTACAGGCACTTAAGACACAACAAACTGAAATCTTTCCCGCCAAGGCTGGTGGGATATGGGAGGGAGCCTCAAGCTGATGCCAGGCCCTCACTGGGGCTCTCTGTTAGAAGGGAGGGACAGACGTGTGCCTGGGGGCAAAAGGGACACATTTCCTCCCTCCTACCCCCAGCCTCACTGCCTTGGAAATACATTTTTTTTTGTTTGTTTTAAAGATTTATTTGAGAGAGAATATGAGACAGGGCTAGGGCAAGGGAGAGAGAGAATGGCCAGCAGCCTCCCGGCTGAGCCCAGAACCCCGTGCGGGGTTGGATCCAACCACCCGAGCTGAAATCGAGAGTCCAATGCTCAACTGAGCCACCTGGGCGCCCCTTGTAAAGACATTTTAATGCAGATTCACATAACCCCCTCTGAGTTGTTGTCTTTCATACCTTATGGTGGTGGTGGTGGGGAACACATCGCTTTTGTGGTTGTTTTTAAGAAACTGCACTTGTAAATAAGAAATGAACAATATTCTTTCTCTTTCCAGGTCAGGCACACATCTCAACGCCATGCCATTGGGGTTTTCATGGAGTTGATATTTCTGGGCAATCAGTGAGCTCAGTGCCATATAAATGAGAAAGAAGAGGCGCGTAAAAAGAGGGGGGGGGGATTCTGTATTTATCCTACAGATATATACACAGGAAACCAGGAAAGCTATTAAAGAATGAAGTAGATCTCAAGGTACTGACAGAAAACAGTCTGCCTGACGGAAGGAGTAAAGAGTAAAGCAAGGTACAGAAATCGAACACAGAGGGCTAGCCTCCTTGCATGTGATGTGGGGCATTTCTGTATTTGCACACAGCCAGTGTAGATGGTCATGCCAGAACTGGGCAGCCCTGGGTGGCTCTGGGAAGGAGAACCGAGGAGCCTAGCTGAGGGGTAACGGCAGGTGGAGGGGACCTAGCGTCACTGTGTAGTTTTTAATGCTGCTCGCCAATTTCACTAGGTTACAGGTTTTTTCATTTTGGGGTTTTTGTTTTGTTTTGTTTAAAGGAGGGAAGATCAGAACACCGAATAATATGAGGTCAAAAAAGGGAAGACAAGTCTACAGGAGGAGGTCACCCTGCAGTTATCGACGACTCCACGAGAGAAATGGCAGCATGGCATGGTGGCGGCAGAGGCCTGACTCCACCAAACTGAAGAACAGACTGTAGCAAGTAGACACAGGTTGGAGGGAAGGGATTTTTAAGAGGAGAAAGACTTAGCACGTTTATGTGCCCAGAAGGATGAACCAGGACAGTGGGGTGGACATCTGCTGGTCTTGGGTCCTAAGCAAGCATTCCTTCTTTTTCTGGGCATAGAGGCTTGACTTTTCTTAGAGGACCCACCCCCCCCTCCTGTCTTGGGATGTCATGATGGATGGGCCCAGGCCTGACCAATCAGCATGTTCTATTCCCCGGGCAGGGTGACTGCTTTAGCAATGGGCATGTGACTCCATATCTTCCAAAGAACCTGAGTTCCTGGCTGCTGGGAATTTTAGGAAAAGGAAGCTCTTTTTTGGGGTGAGGGGACAGAAGTTGCTAGGATTTGGGGATGATCTCTGGAGCATGCCTAGGATAGTTTTCTGAGAATGAAGTCCACAAAGAGGAAAGCTATTGCAGGGGACACAGGGAGATGGATGGATTCCTTCTGACGTTGTTTGAGACCCTGGATGCAGCCACTAGTGACTACTTGAGAATTTTGTTGTTCTTTAAATGTCATTTTGAGTCGGGCTCTGATATGTGATCATAGGAGCTTTTGTTTTTGAGACAGAAAGTGAGAGCAGGAGCAGGTGGGAGAGAGAGAGAGAGAGAGAGAGAGAGAGAGAGAGAGAGAGAGAGAGAGAGAGAGAGAGAAACAGACTCCTGGCTGAGCAGGGAGCCCGATGCAGAACTCGATCCCAGGACTCTGGGATCATGACCTAAGACAAAGGCAGAACGTTAACTGACTGAACCACCTAGGTGCCCCTAATCATAGGAGCTTTGATTAATAGTGAGAGAAGCCGTAGGCACAGAGTGGACAGAGATGTGCAAAGGGGTGGGGAATGGGCGTTCAGTGCAGGAGGGGAAGGGCAAGTCTTCCATGGGGGGAGAATACCTGTCTGCTGATGCACAGAGGGAAGAAGGTCAAAGTCTAGATGACTATGGAGGTGCAGGAAGTTGAGGACCATGCATCGTGGGTACCCACGGTCCTCAGTTTCTCTTGTTTAGGGGACCCCGCTGAGATTAGAGCCTATGTCTAGGGACACTGAGAGGCGTCAAGTTCTTTGCTGCTGGCCAGCAGAGCTGGCATTTGCATCTTGGCTCTGTTCAGTTCTCAGCCCACATTCTCTGTTTGACCCAGTCTCCCTGAATCTATTTGCTCATTTTCTCAAATTTGATTCTGTGGTCAGTAGCTTTCTGGGGCAGTGTGATAAGAATTACAATCTGAGCAGCGTTTATGGCAGAATCCAAGAAGCTGGATTTCATCTACATTCACCCGATGGAGCCCATCCCCCAGGGAAGTGTTCAGACTCAGGATTGGACCAAAAACAGTTCAAATCCCACATCTGTGCAGCTGAGTCTGGGAGGTGAGAGAGGAAACACTGTAAAACGCACGGATATGGGCTCTGGAGGTGAAGAAAAAACTTTAAATTAAACTGGCACTCAGATTTACTAACTGTGTGATCACAGGCAAATTACTTAACCTCTCTGAGCCAATTTCCTTACCTATACAGGGGAGGTAAAAGTACCCATTTCACAGGGTTGTTGTGAGGGTGAAATGAGATAAAGTAGAGGGCTCTGCTCGCTAGTAAAATTGAATAATTTCATAGAACATGCCTAACTCATGTTATTGCTACTATTTTATTAATAAAGTCCTGCGTCCATTAAATGGAGGGACCATTGTGTCCTGGTTCTGTTCTGTTCCCTGTGTAAGTCACTGAAGCAATCTCTGGGCCTCTGCTTGCTCCTCTCTAGAATGACTTCTAGACTTCTGCTCTCTTCAGTGGTTTCCGCCAGGCATGTTCTAATATCCTAATCGTTTTGTGCTCTCCCCTAGCATGTGACCTTCTCATCTACCCTCCCAAATTCATACTGTTGGCTGCTGTGCCGAGGGACAGCTCGAAGTCATGCACTTGGCAAGTGATCTAGGAACTTCACTGGGCCCAGGAGTCTGTCAATTCCAACCATCCGAAGGGAGCCTGGTTTGATGTGCAGTTTAAAAAGATTCTCCATGGGGGGGCAGAGGGATGGAAAGAGAGATAAACAGACTCCAGGCTCTGTGTCCTAAACAGCTCTTGGCTATTTGTCAGGGTTTGAACGTAGCCTAATATTTTGATGAGGATCTGTGCAAACTTCACACTCTGGATAACGGAAAGAACAAACAGATCCGAGTGGGGAGTAGGAGATGTCTAGCTCTTCACGAGCCCGCCTGGAGGGGCTCCGTTCAGATGCGGTCCCATAGTGTCTGCTGTCTTTGTCAGCTTTGAAATCAAAGCCTTAACGAATAAGCGAGATTTGCATCTTTTAAAACCTTGCCAGTGAAGTGTAAAAGGTGTGAATATGTTCCTTGTTTGTTACAGTATTTTAAAATGCATTTTAAATCATTTGAATTGTTAAGGATCTCTAGTCTCTTTTTATTATGTAACAGATACCTTTAGATCGTGGTATAAGAGTTCCTGGCCAGAAGTGCAATTTCAAACCTGAAAAGGGGCTCCCAAGTGCCTCTAATAATCTTTCCGAGGATCTCAGGCATTGCTGAGTCCAGGGTTCAAGGCCCGGCTCTGCCATCTGCTAGTTGCTGGACCTGGGGCAAATTCCCCACCTTTCCAGGCTCCCTGCCCCCTCATCCATAACCCGGTGACAATGACACCTGCCTCGTACAGTCATTTTGAGAATTAAATGAGGTACTGCCTGGCACTGACAAGTACTCAATATTTTGTCTAATATATCTGAAGAATACGGGTTTCAGAAGAATGATGTCAAATCCCAATTTTCAAAAGGCTATTGTTCTCCTGAGCGCATGGTACTTCCTAGGGGAGCCAAGTTCTGCTCTTAAATAAATCATACACTAAGTAAAAAGTTCGCCCCCTTTCTTCAGCCTTGCATTTGGAGTTTGAATCGCAAACACACAAAGGTTACACTTTGTGGCTTCGATTCAGAAATGTCAGCACATCAAACCCACA
This sequence comes from Spilogale gracilis, assembly GCA_004023965.1. Classification (NCBI taxonomy): domain Eukaryota; kingdom Metazoa; phylum Chordata; class Mammalia; order Carnivora; family Mephitidae; genus Spilogale; species Spilogale gracilis. Next base: position 72,930 of record PITA01004959.1, on the reverse strand, counting down.
CTCAGACGCACACTCGGAGACGCTTACTCATATGGTGGAAAGGGCAATTAGGTCTGGAGAAGAATGTCACATGAACAGAAGTGCAGCTCATTAAAGCAGCACTTGAAGCTTCTGACCTCCGCTACATAAACAAGGTTTTTGGATGACAGAATTACCGAGAAACCCAGTCCTGTGAGCATGATTTAGTTCCCGAAGCACTTGGGTATCTAGGCTTCCCCAAGGCTGCAGGCCATGATGTGTGACCAGGTCACCTACGCAGTGTTGTGGAAAATGCTGGTACACGAGAGACGGTAGTGGTGTAGGACGGGGCCCTGGGGGCTCTGCCTTTTCCAGCCTCTGGGCTCCCTGGGCGCGGAGGGTGTACCGATGCCTCAAAACCGTACGAGGCCTTATGGCAATTGACCGAGAGCACAGGCAACCAGAGAAAATTATGGGCATCACTCTTCATTGTACGGGAGGCGTTGGAGTTGGTGAGGCCCAACACATGGGCTGGAACGGAAGGAGGGAGAGAGCCTTGCTGATTGTGACTGGATGGCCCTGGGTGGCTACCTGGGATGAATGGCTAAAGGGAAAGGGGCTCTTCTTGGGTCCACTATCCAACGAGCTGCACTTCTCCAGCCCTGGCCAGAGGGAACTGTCCATCAGATTGCTCCTACTGTAGGACGGAGAGAGCTACGTTCCCCGGTGGGCAGGTCGCTGTGCCTACACCCTTAGTAGTTAAGACTCCGTGGATGGTGACAGAGCAGGGCGCCCTTGTGACCTAGTTACTTTTCTCTCCTCAATTTGCTGCCTCTCCGCTGACAGCTGGGGAAGCTGATCCAAGGACTGCCCTCTGGGGGCCACCGGAGCCTCGAGCCCTAGGCTTGTGCCTTCACCCAGTTTTCATGGCAAGCTTTGCACGGGGCATTAGGGACACTTCCAGATTTCACTAAGGCAAAATTCCTACTAGCTTAGGAATGCCACCCAAATTGCAATCAGGCATTTTGAGTTAAACATGCTACACCCGCAGACCTCCTGTGCACCTCATGCTACAAATTCTGCAAGCATGCCCCCTCTGCTATAGCACAGCCCAATTCTGAGCTGCTCGCCCAGACCAAGGGGACACCCTGGCTATCACCCTCAGCATAAAGAGCCTCCCACATCGCCCTCTGATTCACAGGGACAGGCGAGGAACAACCCACGGCTGAGCCACGCCCTGCTCTGTGCCCTGTAAGCCAGCCCTCTGAACTCCAGACCAACAACTGGCCCCCCATTACACTCGAGGAGCAATGAGGCAGGCAGTCTGAAGGAATTCTCCTTCATCCTTTCCTTCATGCCCCCAGGGGTAATTACTGAGCACCCTGCCAGGAACTGGGGAGGGCAAGGTATGCCAAGATGAACACACATGGAGGCCTTTAGCAGCTCCGTCCCGTCCAAGTGCTAGCTGCCTCCCACCTGGATGCCTTCAGGAGCCTCGAACAAACCAGTCTCCAGATTTCACCCTTGCACCTACAACACTCAGAGTGATGCTTTTAAAACCCAAAGTCAGATCATGCCATTTCTCCACTCAGGGTCCTCCAAAGGCTGCCCAGCTCAGCCAGAGTAAAAGCCAATGATCCTACTGCATCCTCACTGATCATCTCCTTTCCCCCCTCTCTCACCCACTCAGCTCAGCACTTGGATTCTGTGCTCTTCCTTGATCAGTGCTAGGCAAGATCCTTCCTCAGGACCTTTGCACCTGTAACTACCTCTCAAACCACTCTCCCTGCCCCCCAAGATATTCACACGTTCCCTCCCTTCCCTCACCTTCCTTCCATCTTTGTTGAAATGTCAGTGAGGCTTTCCAACCACCCTATTTAAAATCAGCCTCTCCCCATCCCCACCTCTGCTTTGGTTTCCTCCACAATGTTGCTCTACTTCTAACATATTTGCCGATTTCTGTGCTTATTACTTGCCCGCTCCCTCTGAAATATATGTTCCACGAGAGCAAGAAGTTATTTTTACTTCTGTCTCTCTGGCACCTGGAAGGGGCCCTAATGTCAATAAACACCTGCCGTTGAGATGACCCAGAGTGTGTGGCAACACCCCAAGGGGCCAGAAGCAGAACACATTGCCTCTCAACCCTCTGCTCCAGCACATGCTCAGCCCCAGACAGCGCCCACTAGGACCCCAACCAGCACCTCCCACCCACCGCACACTGACCCACAGCAGCCTGCCCTGTGACCCGCACATTCACAGCATGCTCTGTAGAGGCTCACGCACCCCTTCGGTACAGCCTTTGCCTTCCTGCACGGCACAGCAACCACGACAAGAGCTGCCAGTGAGCCCGCGGGCTGGCAGCACCCGGTGGGACCGTGCTCTAGCCCCAACCACGCCAAGCACTGTCGCTGGCTCAGCAGCATCCCGGCACATGTGAAAATGAATGCAGGAGACAAACACCCCCTGCTCTGATGTGTAGCCTTAAAGAATCCCTTAGGCTCTTCTGCACAAAGCCTCACAGCCTCTTATTTGCAGCTGTTCATGGCTTCATTCATTTATTCAGGAAAAATCATTAAGCACCTGCTAGGTGCGAAGCCTTCTGCTAAGCATTGGGAATCAACGCTGACAAAGACAGTCACAACCTTTCAATCTAGTCAAGAAGCCAGACATTGCACGGAACAGCAATTACGATAAAGTGTGATGAGTTTGTTGATGGGACACTAGTGGGTGATCCATCCCCAGGAATCAGGAAGAGCCTCAGCCAGGGGGAAGGAGCAAGGCCCCACAAAGGATGGGGGCCGGAGGCGGCCGTAGCAGGGGGAGGCCATGGACCTCACAGGCGCACGGCTGTGCACAGACAGAGTGCAAAGGGACAAGGATGCCTTGTGTGTTTGAGGAACTGCAAGAAACTCAGAACTGCCTGCTGTTGGAAGGCAGGAGCCGAAGCCGGGGAGGGGGCAGACACATGACCCTGGAAGACCTCAAAAGCCATTTGTGCTCAGGAAGAATCGACATCATTCTGGGGGCAGCAGAGAGCCACCAGGGAAGCTTTAAGCAAGAGAGACGCCATCATATGCACACGTAGAACATTACTCAGGTACATTACAATGCACCAAAGAGGGTGGGTCTCTGTCCTTAGGAGCAATGCTGTGCACTCAGCTCCTCGCCATATCAAAACCAGTACCACGAACAACTGGAAAGCTTGTGGTAACGAACCTCCAGTAACAGCACCCTTCGCTGATGTTTGAATCGGACCCTCTGTTCTTGCCCCGTGTTTTTTCTCCCACTGCTCTCCATTTAATAGCGTGAATCCAGAACCTGACGGACACACGCAGGCCTTGCAACCACCCACAAGGCCCGTGGCGCTCTGCACACCCTGGCTGCGGGCCCTCAGGGAGGTGAGCAGAAGGGGAAATGGGAAATCCTTGTGCTTATCTCCAACTCTGAGGCTGGTGGCCAGACTGCAAAGGTGTATGTGCAGGTTGAATTGAAAGGGGGGGGGGTGGTATATCCATGATTATTCTTCTTCTTTTTTTTTTTTTTAAAGATTATATTTATTTGAGAGAGAGACAGAGAGAGCAACAGAGAGCACAAGTGGGGAAGTGAGGGAGAAGCAGGTTTCCTGCTGAGCAGGGAGCCCTATGCAGGGCTCGATCCCAGGACCCCGGGATCATGACCTGAGCTGAAGACAGACGCTTAACTGAGCCACTCAGGTACCTCCATGATTATCATTTCTAATTCAGTCTCAGGGAGCAATGGCAGTGCTTGCTTTCCCTCATTGCTGATGGCAGAACATCTTGAAGAACAGAGCCCAGTCCAGTCACTGTACTTTAAAGGTCATGGTTAAACCCATGAGAGGGAATTCAAGATACTGGCTGGTTGGAAATCCTATCAAATGCAGGAGTCAAAGGAACCTCTTGAACATTACTTATTGTGGTATTTATTATATTATATATTATATATTTATGTTCTAATATATAATATATATTATACTTATATATTATAATTTAGATGATATTTATAATATATTATATATTTTATTTTATATTATCTAGGATAAGAATAGCTACATTTTCTTGAGTAGCTTCTATGAGCCAGGCACTGGTTAGACCTTTTATATTCATTATTGCTTAGCTAGAAGTTCCAAAATTTTTACCTAGTCGGAATGGACTCAGTGGTAAATAACAAGTACTAACAGGAACTGGTAAAATGTCCATCTGACTTTGAGTAATCACGACCCCGAGTACCATAAATTGAGTCCATGGGCCACATATGACTTGTGGATGTGTTAAATTTGGCCGGAACTGTGTTTAATTTTAAAAATTTTTGCTGATACATCGAAAGACAGTGAGATTGCATACAAAACTCCTGATGAGGACAGGGGCATGAAAAGCCTTCCCCTCTGTAGGACCAAGCCACCCCAGGGCTTGGTTTGTAGAAGATGCTCAGAGAAAGGTAGCTGTTCTTATGGATGATGTAAAAAATATCACAATAATGAGTAATGGTCAATAGGCTCTTGCACCTGTACAGCTGGAGCTGAGCACTTAGCTCCTCAGTCCGCCTCTGTCCCCAGCCACCCCCTTTCCTATTTACATTACTTGCATGGCTTCTAAGGCGCGTGAGCCTGTGACCTGTTCCTGGAACAGTGCCCACCCATCCCTCAGACGAGGTGAGAACCGTCTTAATCTTAAAGGGATTTTCCTCCTTGGGGCGCCTGGGTAGCTCAGTCAGTTAAGCATCTGCCTTTAGCTCAGGTCGTGATCCCAGGGTCCTGGGATCAAGCCCCATGTCAGGCTTCCTGCTCAGCAGGGAATCTGCTTCTCCCTCTCCCTCTGTGTCACACTCCCTGCATCCCCCCCTCACCTGTTCTTTCTCTCTCAAATAAATACAATCTTGTACTAAAAAAAAAAAAGTGATTTTCCTCCTTGCCACGTTTCCCTGGACTTGGCCCAGCTTCCCTCCCTGAGCTTTTAACACTAAACACCACAGCAGAGAATCTCAGCCTGGGGCCTGTCAGATTCAGATTCACCTGGAGGGCCTCCCCCCAGGGTTTCTGAGTCAGGGTTTCTGAGGAGGGGCCTGAGCATTTCGGTCCTTAAATTCTCAGGGGATGCTGCTGGTCTTGGGGAGCCACACTTTGAAGACCACTGGTCTACAACTAAAGAATGAACCCTCCCTAGAATGGCACCGAGCACAACACTGCTGGGACATGGCTATTTGCAACCCTCCTCTGGCCAAGTGAGGGGCGAGGGGGAAGTACCCATTTGGAGACCTCATGAACAGCCCCACAAAACCCAAGTCAGTTTTGTGTCCCATCTCTGAGCTCCCAGTTTCTTGAAGAGACAACCTGTTCCTGTCTCCCAGGCTGCCATTTTGATCTTTTTCCAAATGGTTCGTTGAAAGCGATGACACCGCCTGGCACAGGTGATGTCCCTCTCTGACCCCAAGGGCACACGTGGACAGCATCTTAAGGAATAGCATCAGCAGGCCTCGACACTGCTCAACCCCTCAAAGACCCTACGCCCAAGACATCAGTCAACGTGTGACTAGCTGACAATAATACTACACGCCAGCGATGCACCTGGCCAGCACCCAGTGCGTCGTGCATCATGGTCCTCTGACGCAGGGACTGTTAACGTCGCCATCACTGAGGATGAAACAGAGGAGCAGAGAAGCGACTCATCTCATCCAAGTTCACCTGCTCTAGAATAGTCAAGAGATTGTTGGTGGGGCCCATTGTATTCACTCAAGGGTCAGACACTATTAAAGATATTGTGTTTGATCCTGTGTCTGTATTTTAAGGTAGAAGCTGATGGCCTGGAAGACACTAGGCATTTGGAGGTGACGTCATTTGGGACACGCTTGCAGGTGGAAGGTGTGTGTGTGTGTGATGGGGGTTGGGGATGTTGGGCCTGGAGATCACAGGAGTCGGGTGTATGAACAGCATCTGCAGCGGCCCGAAGGATGTGCTGCAGGGAAAGCGGTTCAGAGAGATAGCCGTTTTGCAGAAGCTGATTAGACGCCAATGTGTACGTTTGCAAAGGCTAGAAGAGCTGCAAGGTGCAACTGGTTGCCTCCAAAGAACCTGGCTTCCTGACCCCAGGGAGTGTCCAGAGAGACACAGGATGCATCGGGGGTGCCGGGGAGGGACAGCGCCAGGGAGGTATAAGAATCGACAGGCGAGTGGGAGGCTTTCAACCTGCATACCCTTTGCCCTCGGGTACTGCGATCTGCCTTGAACGGAGTGGGACAGTGTGAGGTCTGAATCCCTACTTCATCACACCTGGGCTGAGTGACCCTGGACAGAGCACTTAACCTCTCTGAGCCTCCCTCTCCTCACCTCCGCGACCATCAGACACCACACATGAATGCTTTCTTTATGTGCTGCCTGGCACAGAATAAGGGGCCAAGAAATTGCTAATATCAAAATAACTACCACTATCATCATGGAGCTCCCAAGGTCAGGTTTCAGGGACAGTGTTTATGCACACATTTCAGCCTTGGGAGGAGGCTTCACAGCTCATCACAAAGTCACGGGGTTTCCCTTCTTAATCTAACCAAGAAACAGCTTGTCTGAGGAATTGCAGTTCAGTAAAATTCAGAGAGTGAACTCCTCTGCCCTGGGGCTGAAAAGGACTCCCAGCCAAGTCTTTGTGGAAGGAAAACCCTCCCGTGCACACATGACTGGGAAACGGGAAGCTTTGACTCTTGTCCTATACATGTTATACCTCAAAGCCAGGTCAGCCGGCCGAGCCTCCAGGAGGTCTAGGAGTACACCAGCTTTTGCTTCCTTCTATCTTGCCTCGGGCGGGCGCTGGCTGGTGGGGCCTTCTGATTTACTGACTCAGATGCTGTGTATGTTTCAGGATTACATTTAAATCCCACAGAGGTAAACAACATGACCTTTTCAATGTCAGGATGAGGAGAAAGCGACACACAGTTGAACCAAGGAAAGAACAAGGGCAAAATGAGACTCCGCATTCTTGCGCAAAACAGGATCTGAACTCTGCTCACCAAAGGACCATCTCCAAAAAAATTGTCAGCGAAGACAATTAATTATAATTGAATGGATAACCACAGAAGCTTGGGAGCCATTGTCTTTCCTGCCTTCAAAGAGGCTAGGCTGTGTGAATGGAGATGTCCAGGTTTATACCCAGTGACTGTGCCTCAACTTACACACATGAAGCATCAATGCCTCAGAACACCACGGGCGCACACGACGGGAAAGGAAAGAGCGTGTTATGCGTGTGAATCCAAGAATCAAAGACAGTTGACTTACGGCTTTTGGCTTGTACGGGGGCTGAATCTCTTTGCGTTCCAGTTTCTCCCAGTCAATATACCGGAAAAATGCATGCTCCTTGATGTCGCGTTCACCTTCGGGTCCGCAACCCAGACGTTTGCCTGGGTGTTTGGTCATCAGCTGCAAGAGAAGAGAAAGTCTGAATTTAATGAACTTCGGGGGAGGACACGTAAGCAGCGCAGAAACGGTGACTCCCACGAATTAGGGAAGAAAGAGCAATGAGTCTCCATTTTTATTTCTTGCGTTGCATCCCAGACAATAACTTCCCAGTGAGGTCTTCATCATCAGAGGACTCGACAACAGCCTGCTGCTGCTCGTCCCAAAGCAAGATTGCTTATGGTTAATTGAACCGGAGCCTCAATGTGGCCCTGAACTTCAAGTGAGAAATGTCACCCGATGCCTTCTGACTGAAGAATGAGTTTTATGCAATTACTGGGGCATTTAATGAGAACAGTTTCAATATCTTCAAATGCCCCACCTCCCACCCCGAGAAAGCTGGAGTATGACCAAGGCAAAGGCCACGTTCATTCTGATAACATTTGCATTTCTCAGTAAAGCACTTGTGAAAATGACAAAACAGAAGAAGAAATATTAGTCGAACGGACCCAAGTTTCAAGTAATTACTTTCTGAAAGCTCATTAAATAGTCAAAACCTAGCCCAGCTCATTTTGCTTGTATCACACATTACACAAAACTCCGCTGAGGTTTCTTTGGTGTTCCATTTAAATTACTTAATTATCAAAACCCTCCATCTTTGGATCTCTGAGCCGGTGCTAAATAACAAGATGAATAGATGCTCCAAGATGAAACCAGACAGGCTTCCTCTCGTAAATGAATCCAAAGCAGCATGAAAATCTCTCTGATCTCAAGACTTTCTCAAATGCACCGAGAGCCAAGATGGCAGCGGGGGTGGGGTGGGGGGATTGTGATTAAAAAACACGAAAACCAAAAACCAAAACCTAAAACCAACATGAAGGCCTCAAAAAGGAAAAACAAGCAGTTGGAACATACAAAACCGAGAAGCTTCCCAGGGCTGACCGGGCACCATGATGCCAGGGACCTTAGACTGTGCCCAGGATTTGTGGATCATGGCAAGGTGATGAACACTGCAATGATTCCTACTTCCAGATAACCCATCATCT